>VDFB02326165.1:0-83514 GCA_007258455.2 Sequoia sempervirens
TTAATAATATATTTATTTTATATTATTTATATATTTAGATAATTATATAATTATTTTGAAATAAATTTATTTATTTATTTATTAATATATATAATAATATTGAATTATATATATATCAGGCAAATAATTATTATTTTCTTTAATAATAAATGTATATATATATATTTACACATTTATATACATTAATAATAATACCTTTTTAATGTATATAGTCATTTAGGTCATCAATAGAAGGGGCTTTGAACCCTTGACCAGTCACATCAATCACATCAAACAATGCTTTCCAATGAGGGGATATGAAACCGAATTTAAGATTTTAGAATTGAAAAATATCTAGTTCTACAACTAAAATAAAAAACATAAATGTGAGTAAAAAAAAAAAAGAATAAAAAATGAGATAAAAAATAAAATTGTTACCCTGCTGCATTAAAGGGAATGTCACAAAACTAGCCATAGTTGGCCATCACTGTTCTTGTTACCTTCTGTTTGTCGCTGTTTCGATTCATCTTTCCAATGATGGTTGGAACTGTGAGCACTACATGGTACAAACCAACTTGCTGAATTACAAGTTCTAGGAATAATAATTCACTAAGCATTGGAGAAGTTTGCCCTATCCTTTGCTCCTTTTCTTGAAAAGTCTTGAATTGGGTTGTCAACTCCTTCACGACGTCTGGCTCAAAATCTCCCTTAAATTGCATGTAACGTCCATGTATGTTGGCAAGGGGGAATTCGCATTGATTAATGCCTCTTCCTAGAAACACTATATCACAGTACTGCAAAATAAATTGTCTATTCTATGTACTGAATGTGCCCAATGTGCCATGCTTCCAAGAGGCGTCTTTTCTATGTGGCTTTGGGTTATTAAAAAATAAAAATGTAAAAAAATGTTAAGGTTAATTTAAAATTCTAGATTGTCAAGACCTACATAAAAATTCAAGGAAATAGTTAAAAAAGCAAGATAGAAATGTACATTTTTATTTTCTTCTTTTTCAGATTTTGATGTTAAAGGACAAAAAGAAGCGAAAAAGAATGAGGATTTTCATATCAGATCCTCCTTTGCATAAAACAACAGTTAATCCAATTGTGTCAGCTCCTTGCACAAATAAAGCTAAGTTCATTTGAGGATAGAATGAAAAACCAAGTAGAGTGAATGCAAGAGATAAATTTGCTTATGCAATGAGCAAGTAAAAAATGTGTTGGGGCTTTTGACTCTTGTTGCAGACAACTGAAAGATAGGGATGAAGAAACTTAAGACAAAGTATTCAGGTAATAATCAACAACACTTGCAAAATCTATCTAACATGTATGAAAGTAAATGGAACAATATTCATCCTCAAGATTACACACAAGACTCAAAGATTTATGTGGGTAACTCTTTTAGGAGAAAACCCATCAGCAAAAGTTATTCAAAATTATATTATTCGGAATCAGTTAGAATTCAGTACAACAAGGTCTTCGAAAATTTACAGTCTCAATCTATGACATATTTCTTACACACCAACAATGCTCAGTCCTATTTGTACACAACCCAATCCTCAAACTTTCTAACCTTGGTACATTCACATGAACTAATACATATAGACAGACTCATGTGAATACCAACCATCTAATTGTTCAATCAACCCAAGGAACACCAAGAGTCATACAACTATAAATCGGCCATACATGACATTAGCATACTGCATAAATCACCAAGTATGATATTTGCATGTGGATAGTCACTTTGTACACTCTACCCTTATAATGTACTATGAATCAATAGTTAATAACCTTTACATTGTTGTTATACATACATGTTTTTGACATAGCCACCACTGCTTGCTTCACCCTTGCAGTAGTTCACACAAACATAACATCACTTCTGACTACTTGTGGTACTTGTGCTATCTTCTAGAACATTATCCTGCATTCAGATTGTGCTAAATGAACTTGACTTCGACCGCAAGTGCATCTGCATCATTGTTCATGCTTCTAGCAAATGGTAAACTCATATGCGGTTGTGAGTTATTCTAGATGACTTATGGTTGCTGTCACAATACCACCACATGTAAACAAACCATGTGTGCTGCATCACAACTTACGACCACAACATCATCACATGTTAGTTCAGATATATGCTATGTCACGATACCAAAAAACTCATCTCATATCATTGCAATGTATTTTGTAGACAAACTCTTCCTATAAAGACTCTCTATAGGTGAATATCACCCAAGTCTCCCAACATTCTCCCACTTGATATTTATTATAGGGGAGACTGCAGTATTTAACCTAAGAGATTAACCTCATGCTCAGGAATGGGATAAGCCCATCCCTACAATACATGAGCTTGTAGTACTTACAGATATTGTCAAGAATATACAGTGCTTACTTGAATATCATTTTTCTTCATCTGGACTTTCCTGCTCTCAACCATTTCCTTCACCAAATGATATTGAACATCAATATGCTTGGTTCTAGCATTGTAAACAAGATTTTTAGCTAGACATATTGCAGACTGTTGATCACATTTCACCACTGTTGGACCCTTAAAACCAATGCTGTCACACAACCTCTTCAACCACAATGCTTCCTTATAAGCATATGTTGCAGCCATATATTATGTTTCAGTAGTTGATAGGGCAACCACCTATTGCCTCTTGCTCATCCAACTCACTGCTTCACCCAACAAAATAAACACATAACTGCTTGTTGATCTTCAGTTATTAAGATCTCCAACCCAATCCTTATCCACAAATCCTTGAATACTCAACACTCTGCCTACATTATTAGTATAATTTTAAGTTAAGCAATAATTTAGAGTTCCTTTCAAGTACTTGAACACCCTTTTCACACGTATCCAATGTTCTTTACTCATGTGTAGACCATTGCATAAATGAGACTTCCTACCACATTGGCATAAGGGACATTCCTCATGTCCTTCAAATTCTTTGCAGGTTTAGGACATTATTCCATATTTTGTTTTGTGCCAATTGGTAGGGGTGAACTTAGCGGTTTATCATCTTGCATTCAAACATCCATATCTTGTTGGTCCTATCCTTGCATATCTTCATACCAACTATGTTTCTAGCAACTCCTATGTCTCTTATATCAAACTTACTAGGCAACTGAGTTTTAAGTTCTTGATTTAATGTTTTATTGTCTTCAATGATAAACATATCATTGACATATAAAACAATAATTAGAATTTGATCATTTACCTTGTTAAATACAGAATGATCAACAATACTTCTTCCAAAATCCAATTCTAGCACTTGTGTCAAACTTTTGGTTCCTTGTCTATGGAGACTACCTTAATCCACACAATGACTTTTTCAACTTGCAAATCAAATTCTCTTTACCTTTATTGACATCCATTTGTTCAATTTTCAAATCAAATGCTACAACTATGGATAACAACATTGTGATGGACCTCAACTTAGCAATAGAAGAAAAGATCTCACCAAAGTCTATTCCCTCAACCTGGGAATAACCCTTTGCCACCAACTGCCTCTTGTACTAGTCAAGCGGTCCTTCTGCTCTGAACTTGTTTTTGAACACCCACTTGCAGCCAATGGGTTTCCTATCCTTAGGTAGATCAACCAAATCCCAAGTCTTACATTGCCTCAATGCCGTTGTCTCCTCATCCATGGCATTCTTCCAAGACTTTTTCCCTTTAAAGGCGAGAGCCCCTTCTATAAAACTTGGGTCACTATTAGTACAAAAGCAAAAACACAATGGAAACTTGGTGGACTATATCTTTCAGATGATCTTCATTGCCTTGTAGAACTTCTCACAACTATTGCTAAAGAATATTTTGCTACATTTGTACTTTAATATTCTTCAGAGTTACTGCTTTATGTGCTTGTCTCTTCTTCTCCCAAATTGTCTTGTCCACTTTACTGTTTAGTTTAAGGTACATTTTGCTGCTCCAATTTTGTTTCAAAATACACCTTCCTCCCCTCGTTCTCCTTTGACTATTCTTTCTTAGTCAAGACTCCAAGTTCCTTGAAGGTAGTTTCCCTTGAGTAGAGAACCTTTAGAGTTTTTGGATTCCAAAGCTTCTTGTAACATTCTCACCATAACTGATGGAAATACCCCTTTTGCCTTGAAATCCAACTTAGACCAATCACCTCTCCTTTGGCATTTGAACAAATGCCTCACAGCCAAAGACCAGCGAATGTGTTACAATTGTTTTTTCGCCAATCTACATTTCATAGTATGTCTTGTTTTGTAGTGTAAAGTAGGATACTTGTTCTTCAAGTAGCATGCAGTGTTAACCACCTCAGTCTAGAACTCCTATCTTAGACTAGCACTACTCAACATACTTTTGGCTTGAACTAACAAGGTTCCATTCAACCTTTCAGCCAATTCATTTTGTTGCAGTGTTTATGGGCTTGTTCTTTGCTTCACAATTCTAGTATGATTACAAAATTTGTCTAACTCCTCAGAGCATAATTTAGCACCATTATCTATCTTGAGTACCTTGATTTTCATATTGGTTTGATTCTCACTAAGAGCTCTAAACTCTTTAAATTTGAGAAACATCTCAAACTTCCTCTTTAGAAATTATATCGAAGAGTACTTAGAATAATTATCAGTGAATGATAAATAGTCTTGAGACTTACCAGTGGATGAAATATCCGTAGGACCAAACACATTGTTGTGTATCACTTCCAAAATCTCCTTTGCTCTAGTACTTCTAGTTCTAGAGTTAAACTGCATTTATTTTATTTTCCTACTACACAATGCTCACAAAAGTCAATCTCAATAGAACGATCAACAAGACCTTCCACCATATCTTTGCTTACCAAGGTTTTTAGACCTTTCTCTCTCAAATGAACCAACCTAAGATTACCATAATAACCCTGATTTAGATGTAGTTACAATAGCACAATCGGACAATGCTGATACATCCAACCTATATACAATACTATGCTGCACCCCTTTACCATCAAATGTGACGTGTATTCTTGACTCAACCATTTTAGACATAGATATAAAGTTTCTAGCAAAGCTTGGAATGTGCAAAACATTTGAGAGTTTCCTTACTCTACCTTCCATGAAGGTAACTTTCACCTTTTCTCAACCATCTATCTCCAAGGAGTTGTTATCATCAAGGAACACCTGCTCTTCACTACGCTTGGTATAATCCAAGTACCATTGCCTTTGTGGTGTCATATGAAAAGTAGCACTTGAGTCAATCAACCAAGAATCATCACCAATAACAATAGTAAAGGTAAATGCATCACTACTATATTCATCATTGTTAGAGGACTTTTTCAAAGAATCATCCTTCTTCTTGGACTTGCAATCCTTCTTTATATGACTTTTCTTGTCACAAGTCCAACATTTTATTTTAGATTTATCAAGAGATTTAGATCTTTCCTTACTTTGAGACTGCTTATCTCTAGTCTTGCTACCTTTCTTCTCATTAAGCTTGCTTTTAACAACTATGGCATCAAAAGAATTACCATCCATGGACCTTTTCCTAATTTCCTCACTTAACAAAATGCCAATGACATTTTTCAGATTTAGTTATGCATCATTACTGCTGATAGACATAATTAGGTTTTTCATGAATCTAGTAAGGAACGAAGTAATATAGTGCACTTATCCTCTTCATCCATCTTGACTCTTGTTGATGCATGTTGACTTAAACTCATATTAAAGCTATTCAAGTGATCAGCCATAGAATCTCCATTCCTCATTCTTAAAGAGTATAACTTCTTTTTCAAAACAAGTTTGTTAATTAGACATAGTCGGATTGTTGTGCTTTCTTATCTAGTTTTACCTAATCTTCATCAAATATACCTAAGGGTTTGGTTGAAGAAGATACCACAATCCATTGATCTCTTTCGACTAAAAGATACTCTATCTTCACCTTCCATAGTTTGAAGTTCTGCTGATTGATTCTCTCAATTTTAGACCTCAACATGCCAGCCATAGTTTTAGTACTGTTTTATTTTCTTAAAAAGTTTTTCAAAGTTTTCTTTTGTGTCTAGTTATTCAGGAATTGCAACTAACCAACCATTGTAGGGTTTACCACTGCACACATTAGGGTTTGGATTACCAACAAAGTAGTAACCACCCAAACAACAATTTATGCTCTAATACGGAATATTGGGGATTTTGACCCCTATTGCAGATGATCAATAGATTAGGATGAAGGAACTTAAAGTATTTATATAACAGTGAACGACATTTGCAAAATCTAACATGTACGAAAGTAAATGGAATAATCTGGATCCACTAGATTAGACAAGGCTCAAAGATTTACGCGGGAAAACCCTTTTGGGAGAAAACCCACCACCAAAGAAGTTCAGTTATATTATTCAAAATAAGTTAAGGTTCAATACAACATGGTTTTTGAACTCTTTACAGAGTCTCAATCTACAACATATTTCTAATGCAGTCACTCTAATTACACACCAAGAATGTTCAATCCTATATGTAGATAGTCTAATATTCAAACCTTCTAACCTTGGCACAATCACATGAACTAACACTTATAGAATAATAGACATACTCATGGGATTATGAATCATTTAATTGTCCAACGGTCAGCCAACTCAAGGAACACCAACAGTCATGCAACTATAATCTGAGTATACATGACGTTAGCATACTGCATAAATCACCAAGTATGATATATGCATGTGGATAGTCACCTTGTATACTCTCAGACTCTGTCGCTGCTGCACACTATGAATCAATAGTTACAACCTTTACACTATTTGTATACATACAGGTTTCCAATATGTAGCTCCTCACTTGTGATCTCTCACACAAACATATGTCACTTCTAGAACATTATCTCTTAGTTTGTGCCGCACGAACTCCAGCTCTATTGCAAGTGCACTTGCATCATTGTTCATGTTTCCAACAAACACTAAACTCATACGTGGTTGTGAGTTCTTCCAGATGACTTAGAGTTGCTGTTACAACACTACCACATGTCAATAAACCATGTATGCCACACTGCAACTTCCTGCCAACATCACCACACGATAGTCCACAAAAATGCTATACTGCATTACTTGAAAACTCACTGCATATCACTGCATTGTATTCAGTAGACAAACTCTTCTTACAAGGACTCTCTGTAGGCGAATATCCCCCTAGTCCCAACAGAAAGGGCCCAAATGGTCATTGGAGTTTTTAAAACTTTTGGTGAGGGTAACTCGTGAATTTTTAAGCTGGCCTGAGCTAGAGAGGCCACAACCGAGGGACCTCTTCCCCTGGCATTATCACTATTCAAACCCATGAGCTCAATGGCCCAGCTGGGGCACAAATCCTGCAATCTCAATGGCCCATTAGGGGTTGAACCCTGGTTACAACATCAATAGTATCCTTTATTAACCATAGACCATGCCTCAATTGGCATCATTGGAGTGTTTTTATGTTTCAGTGACATTTTAGGTTAGGTAATTAATCTTTTTTATGTTTAAAGTGTTTTTTTGTTGCTCAGACTGTTTACTGTAGAACTGCCGATTCCAGGATTGGGATGTGATTCTGGCAAGAATCACTTGCCTATGCAGAATTTTGAGTCCCAATCCTGGACTTGCTGATTCTGCAAGTTGAGATTTTGACCTTACCACATATGCTATCTAGATTCTTGAGTCTGACTGAGTCCTCAGCCATTCTTAGAACACTGATATCAACTCCAATATTGCATTGCAGTGGACACAAGTGTTTCTGATCATTCCATAAATGGTATTTTCATTTTTATCAATAAAAATGACTTATTTTGAAGTTAAGTTACTTTCATTTCTAATGAAGAAGACAGACTATTTTGTTTGAATTACCCCAACTTGTTAGTTACAGTTTATTCCATACAGATGTTAATTATGGCAAAATCTCAGAAGCAGGGTTTCTTCTCTACACTTCTCTCTCTTGGGTAAGTGTATCCAAAACAGGAACACCAAGGAGTGTTAGTGTTTTATAGCTTCGGGAGATATTTGCTCTCAAATAAAATTAAACAAAGGCAAGTTGGCCCTTTCCTTTTGTTAAACAAAATATTATATTTAACTGAAGGTTGGCTCTAGAGGAGAGCACCTAGTTTGGTATATAAAGGAGAAGGTGTCTCCTCATTTGATCATCCAATCAATTCACTCCAAGTTCAAATTCCATCAGCAGCAGGTTGATTTTTCTAAGCAGCAGATTAGCATCAAGGAGAAGTGTCGTTACTTTTGTGTATTCAAGATTCGCTTCAAGGAGAAGTTGTATTATTCTTTGTATGAGACTCGGCCTCTTCTAGGGCCTGGTCTTGTGTGCCATTTCTGCACATGTTTTTTGATTTATAAAGAGAATATCTTGCTGGGTTTTTCTCCCTTGAGTAGGAGGGTTTTCCCAGGGTAAAATATTGTGTTCATTGTTCGCTGTGTTGTGTTTTCTGCTTATTGCATTTCTGATCCTAAAACTAACATGGTATCAGAGCGGGTTTAGGGAAGTACTGATCAGATTTAAAGCAGAAATATATGGGAAGAATTAGCAAGAAACACAATGAGAAAAAGAAGGTTGAATTACTGCCTCTGTAAGCAAGTTGCCTGTAGGAAATTACATTTGGTCTTTAGGGGAAGCCGTTGGAAATAGACGTCTGTGGGATTCTAAAAAAAAAAATTAAAATTATAAGGAGGTTCGAATTATTTAAGATTCCAGCTATTGAAGGGTTTTGATAGATCAGAAGGCGTTAGAAATAAAGACAAACATCAAGAAAAGTCGAATTCTGGAGTATCTTATTTAGCCATCATATATATCCAAGCAAGAAGCATCAATTTCATTATTTAATAGTGATTGTATGAGGAAAGGCCATTGAATATTGAACTCAAGCATTCAAGGAGTCAAGATTCATTTTGCCGCTTATGCCCTAACGTCAGCTACAAATTAATATTGACTTTGGAGGTTATGCCATCACCTGGAGTATTTTTGAATATTTTATTAAGGTGTCAGTAAAGACAAATGAAGAGAAGATAAGACAGAGAAATCACATCTCTTATCTGGCGCGACATGGTTAAAAAAAACAAGGCAAAATACTATCGTAGCTTTGGAGCGGTATTATACTGAAGAAAGTCATGTGTGAAGAAAGCAAAATCATAGTTTTTTTTAGCAGCTGGCTCATCATAGAAGAAATCGAAGTCTTAAGGTCATTTGATTTAGGAGGAGACAAGTCAATTGGTATTGCTGGTGCCATCATACTAGTTATTATTATGTCTACAAGAAATAATTGTGTTGAGTGTATATTCTTGAATATGTTGGCTGCATAATGTGTCTAAGAAAACTGAGTTGAGCAGATTGTCTTTTCAATATGTAGCAATGTGATTAGCATTTCCAAAGAAGCAAAAATTGAGTAAAGACGAAAGAAAGATATATCAGAATCGACAAAGATAAGTTATATTATTCCTTCAATTGTTCTATCTAATGATATTTGCTATATGACTATAGGCTTCATTTGTATCAGGGGTAGTTTGATTTTATGAACTATATTAATCTCTTTAAAATGCAGGATGGATCAAGGAGCAAAAGGATGTTGGATTCTTGGAGATATAGATTCATCCCACGATTACACTCCTGCCATTCAGAGGGAGTTAAATTCCAGGCACAATTTGAGATCATGTCTAGGAAGAGGATTTAAGGTTCTAAGATCAGTCAATGGAGGGGAGTTCACTTCTAGAGGATTTTTGCAATCTTTGTATTGAGGTGGGGATCAAGAGGGAGTTCTATATTCAGCAAAATGTAGTCCTATGTCTCGAGGAACTAGAGTGACTAATTGAGAAGAAGTGAAGGTGTCAGCTAAGTGGGTTGCAGTGTTGCAAGGCTAGGTGCTAAGTCCTTGGAAGACCTTTTTTTAGCTGTAGAGAACGAAATTGCACAAGACAACCAACTTGGATGGACGAGGAGGTTAGAAGGTTGATACGGGTACTTGGAGCTCCAGAGGGAGTCACAACATCATTAAGCTTTGTTATAATGTATATTTCTCTGAGACGGAGAAATATGAGGTGAAAGCCCTTGTAGTGTATATTTCTCTGAGATGAAGAAATATGAGGTGAAAGCCCTTGTAGTGTATATTTCTCTGAGACGGAGAAATATGAGCTAAATGCCCTTGTAGTGTATATTTCTCTAAGATGGAGAAATATGAGGTGCAAGCCCTTGTACATCTTTGAGACTGAGATGAGACATCATGTTGAGAGACTCCATGACGAGGATATTTTGTACATCTTTGAGACTGAGATGAGACGTCATGTTGAGAGACTCCATGACGAGCCCTTATACATCTCTGAGACTGAGGTGTGTTTTTCCACAAATGGGTGTAGCCATTGTGGGCCTCATGTTGAGAGACTCCATGACGAACCTTTGTCCATCTCTAAGACTGAAGTGTGTTTTATCCACAAATGGGTGTAGCCATTGTGGGTGTCATGTTGAGAGACTCCATGATGAGGATATTTGAAAATACCTCCCTAGCTAAGAGGGAGTGTTAGTGTTTTATAGCTTTGGGAGATATTTTCTCTCAAATAAAATTAAACAAAGGCAGGTTGGCCCTTTCCTTTTGTTAAACAAAATATTATATTCAACTGAAGGTCAGCTCTAGAGGAGAGCACCTAGTTTGGTATATAAAGGAGAAGGCGTCTTCTCATTTGATCATCCAATCAATTCACTCCAAGTTCAAATTCCATCAGCAGCAGGTCAAATTTTCTAAGCAGCAGATTAGCATCAAGGAGAAGTGTCATTACTTTTGTGTATTAAAGATTCGCTTCAAGGAGAGGTTGTATTATTCTTTGTATGAGACTCGACCTCTTCTAGGGCCTGATCTTGTGTGCCATTTCTGCACATATTTTTTGATTTATAAAGAGAATATCTTGCTGGGTTTTTCTCCCTCGAGTAGGAGGGTTTTCCCTGTGTAAAATATTGTGTTCATTATTCTCTGTGTTGTGTTTTCTGCTTATTGCATTTCTGATCCTAAAACTAACAAGGAGATCCTGTGAAAATGGCCTTAAACATTTTATGAAACATTTTTGGGTGGTTCTATTCTTGTTTCTTGGGGAAAACAGGAACATGAATCTTTGAGGCCATTTAATGTGGGCTACATGGACCTGCCATGGTGTGTAAATTATGTTGAAAAAATATATTAGCAGATCTTTATTCAACTTGAAGACATTGGTTTTCACACGAATGAAGAGCTTCAACTATCATAAAAATAGTAACAAGGTTATTGTCCTTAATTCTCATCATTTAGCATTGACAATTTGACAAGCATGTGAGAATTGAGGTGTCCAGCATTTTTTTTTTGGGTGAGGTGTCCAGCATTGCCATTGTCTTGTCCATGGCAGCAACACTGCCAGTAAATGCTACTGACTTGAATGGGTATGTATGAAGCTGATTTATGGATTGTTATTCCAGATTGAACAAGTTTTGAGTTGAATGATAGGTGCATACTGTGCACATGTACACACATCATGCCATTGTGGAATGTCAGGTTGTAATTTAGCAGCGGAAGTTGAGTGTAATCATGTGAAAAGGAGTTGAAAGTTGAAACAATGTTTTTGTGGCATGTGTTGTGTCTGGGTATGTTTCAAGTGGTGGTCAGAGCCGTCAAGACTATGTGATAATTGGGGTTCAAAAGATGTATGCATTGAGAATTTTTGTTTGAGTTCTTTTATCTTGGCTGAATCCATTAATACTTTGGGATCTGTTATTATTTTATGATTTAAAATTATGATGATTAGTGTCAGAGTTTAATTCTCTCTGTTCTGTGGTCCTTGTTTTTGTATGTATTATTTTAAATTATTCTCATGATTGTTTTTTCAGGGATATAAAGGGTGCAAATCTACTTGTGGATACTTCTGGAAGAGTCAAGCTTGCAGACTTTGGTATGGCCAAGCATGTAAGTTGATTTCACAATTCTAAATGTAGTAGGACAGGTTTCTTGAATTCAATATATGTTCTCATCTTGTATAAGTGGGGCTTATCTATGATTACCTCCAACACTGTGTTGGAAGAACCTGGATAGGCATGCCTCCTCCAAAGTTTCTTGATTTTGCATATACTTAACCCTCTAAATCTTGCGACCAGTCCATATGTAGGTCTAGATATTAAATCAGGTTTGAAAACTTGTGATAATCTATGTAGTTAGTATGTAACCTGAAACTTGTAGTTTCTGCAGGATGGAGTCTAAGGTACATATAAACATAGTGAAATATCTCTTAGTAGTCATTAGTCATCAGGTCTGAACTGTCCATTGGTATGTCATAGTGGTACTAGTTATGAGTAAAAGCTTTGGTCAAGCCTGTTGGTTGAACTGTCATTCTTAGTGGGACACCACACAGCTACATGGGAGGTTTATTAGCCAGAAGTCTGTATAAGAAACCTGGCAAGAATATTTTTTTGGTTGCATGTAAACTTTTTGGAACAAACCACACGTAATATATTACAATTACAACCCAAAGTTAAGATGGTAAATAACATTGCTCATTTTAAGATTTCAACATGAGCAAGAATTCTCATGCCCCTCTATAAGGATTTAAGTTTTAAGCATGAGTCAGAAATCTAGAAAATTTAGAGAAGTAGGTGTTTGTTATTCGCATCTGGCATGTTACAAACCGTTGATGCATTGATTGAAACTATGGATTCATACTTATCATAAGTACGGGAGAGTCAAGATACTGCTCTTTCGATTCACTCCATTAGGCTTTTTTTCTTACAGCTTGTTTTGGATTGCCAGTATTGTAGTGCAACAACTAGAACACATTTATGATTTTTTAACCTGGTTTCTGATCCTCATAGTCCAAAATCAGCAACAACTAATTTTACAATCTTGCTAAGGACTTTATCATTTAAGCCAGGCATTCGATTGATATTGGGGATACCATCTTATCTATTGCAGCCAATAGTTCACATTGTAATATTTGTTATCCTCCAGTCCTTTATATATATGAGCGAGTTGTTGCTTCTGATGTCTTATATGATCAAGTAGTACTATTTTGTTCACATTTCATATTTGTTATTTTCCAGTCCTTTATATCTATGAGTGAATTGTTGCTTCTGATGTCTTATATGATCAATGAGTACTAATTTGCTTAAATTTTTTTCTAACCTACCCCCAACTTAATCTGCATTTTTATATGCTTTTTGTTGACCATAGTGTAAATTTTAGTGAACAGATTATATGCACAGAAAATTAATTCAAATCAGACAAAAATAACACAGCAGATACCCTGGGAAAAGCCTCCTCTTGAGGGAGAAAAACCCAGCAACAAAGATTTCTCTTATATATATAAAAGAGGCAACAATTCTCTTTACAATGAGGCCAATCACAAGGCCAATATACAGCACCAACTGTAGATGCAATAACAGATAATACTCAGCCCTGACTTGATATCAAAAATCTCTCCTTGAAGAAATTCGCAATCTGCTCTAGATGAAATTCGCACTCTGCTCTAGATGAAATTCGCTATTGAATGAATGTAAGAATCGAACTTGCTTGAATATCAAATGGAGAGGAAATGACCTTGTATATATACAAATGTGAGAGAGGTCGCACCTCTTCATGTACAAGGTCGGCCAAGTTACAAAACAAAATAATAATTACAAATAAATATAATTTAGGAAAAGTCGGCCTCGAGAAATTATAATGTTGCCAAGAGAAGCGCCCATCTTTAATAAATGACTCATATAAATAAATAGCCGATAGGCTACATTTATTTATGTCCTCACTCGTGGCTGGAAGGATGAACCCGAAGCTGTCATAACATTAACACATAGATGTGCAGCATGATAACTTTAAAGGTGCTTTAATGTCTCATAAAATTTCAAAGTGCTTATTACTTATTTTCTCAGAGAATCAAATTTGTACAATTGAAATGATTTCCTATTCAACTTGTATGCATATTTCCAAGTTATGGGCATACTGATTCGTAAAGGCAAGTGAGCTTATCTTGCCTCTGCTTGTAGAGTACTGGTATCTTTTGATAGTTTTTAGCTATGGGTGAAAGATTGGATTTGCCAAGTTAAGATAGTGACCTTTTAACATTATATATAATGTATGCAATGAGTTAACATTTTAGTTATTAAAATATTGGCAATCCCAATGATAGACTCTTACTTGAAAAGAATTTTGAAAAATGAGTGTACCATTCAGAGAAGTAATTAGAACTAACAGTAACAGTGCAAAATGAAATGTGTGCAACCTAATTGGGACTAATGCCAAAAACTGACAGGTCCAAATGACATGAATCTCTTTTTACTTCCTACTGTGTTTCTTGTTTATTTGTGAATTTTGGCAAATGTATTTTAGATACACTCCCTTGAAGAATATTGTCAAGCATATAAATAATAATATATGACACATCAACATGCATCCTGTACACAAAATGAAAATTTAAAAATGGTAAGTATCATGAAATTTTGCTGAATTTCAGTGCGCACGTACTGCTAGAATAAGCTGCAAGTAAGCTCTTGGACACTTTCTTGTAAATACCGGGTGGTAGCGTTGATTGACTCTTCTCTTTTTGTAACTACTGTAAATGAATTGACCATACAATCATGTAATGAAACTTTTTACTTTATTCTACAACATTCATAAGAATAAGATTTCTTGTGTGGTTTCCACTGCTTCCTCAATGACATCAATCTCAAGCTTTACTTCTGTTGAATAGTAAATATGCAGGCAAAGATTATAATGACATTTTCTTGTTTTGAATTCTTACTGATAACTTATTTTTCTGGCATTTAGGTTTAGGGCTAATCCACAAAATAAGCGTCAAGTTCATATGTAGAAGGCTCATTGATTTACAGTCTTTGTTTTGATGTCTTAATTTTTTTTATGTAAATGTCATTAGCAGATAAGTGGCCCTTCATGCCCCCGCTCATTTAAAGGAAGTCCTTATTGGATGGCACCTGAGGTATGGTGTTTCAGTTGTATCCTCATTCTATTTTCTTCTTTTTTTGTGCTGGTTGTTGTCTTTTTTGAAATTTTAACGACTTAGAAGACATATTTGCTATATGCAGATTATGACACAGGGTAGCCCAGGCCATGATCTTGCTGTTGACATATGGAGCTTAGGATGTACTATTATAGAAATGGCTACGGGTAGACCTCCATGGAGTGAATATGAGGGGGTGAGTGTGCTTTATTGTTTAAGCGTTCAGATGAATTTAAATCATCTTTGTATGGGGATTTAGGTTTCCTTTATTTTGCTATAACTGAAATGCTTTTGATATGTTGTGACCATTAGCAGGCATCCTTTTGAATGGATACTAAAAGATAGGTTGCTTTGCCTTCAGCTTTGTGTTTCTTAATTAATTAGTTTCAAAATCTTCATCAAGTCAACATATCTTGTATTATATATATATAGCTGTTGTTTAGTAGGATTATATGAGATGTTGGCGGGAGTATTCTGTTGGTAAAATGTTAGTAATTTTAGTATGTCTCTCAAAGTATCTTTTATGTGACTGTTTCAAGGGTGGATATATATATACTTTGAGAAACATAGTAAAATTACTAACATTTTACCAATAGAATAGTTCTGCCAACATCTCATATTATCCTGCTCAAGAACAGCTATAACCCTAATATTAACACACACAAACAGACAACAAAATCCACATTGCAAATAAAGCAGCACCAAGACTACCTAAACACAGCACCAACATAGCATCATACCACACCCCAATGATCATGAGACTTAGAAGGGTAATGCCCTACTTCCTCTACTGAAGGCACCATACTGTTTGCAGGCCTGCCAACCCAAGGACCAGTCAATGGAGGAAATCTGATCCCATAGCAGATCTCCCTTTGCCTATGGGCTTTGTGCAATGTAGGGCCACAGAAGTACAATAGTATAGTCTCTCCTGCTTCCAACCAACCCCTGAAATGATGAATATGGAGACCTGCCAAGACTTTGCCAAGGTTACTGCAATATATGTGCAGGATATTAACTTAATTCCTTATCTCCACCCACACCACATCCAAACCTGACCACACAACAGGGGTAGAGGCTGAGCCTTCCCTCTCTGCACCCAAGGGTTTTGCTCCTTATCTTCTTCCAAGCCTGCATTGAGAGCTGACATGCCAAAGTGTAATGCCCCAAGCTTTTTCCCAAGACATTAATGTATAACAAATGGACAGACAAATTGTTCGCAATACAATTATAACTCATATGTGTCACAATGTACGCTTACACACTAGAGTTGCTGTGACACAACATGACACTTCATAAATTCAAAGTCAATGCATAAAGCGTGACTGCATGAGAAGAAGTCTTAACTTTGTTGTGTGATGACATCACCACAATGACCATGCAAGAGGGTAGAGTACACGACCACTAACTGTATCTCTCACAAATGGGCAAGGATAGAATGAGAATGGATCTCATTTTCCTAGTCCAAGGAAACCCAATCACTTTTTCATCCCTCCAAACAAACCAAGACACAAACCACACATCCAAAATGATGTTGAAATGACATCCAAACCGCAAGGAATGTCTAACTAGGAGGTTGCATGGTAGGGAGATTTACTATCTCAACCTGGTCTAACAAGAGATTGACCATCTCCTCACAAGACACATCTTACAACACAAAAGGAAGAATAAATAACAAAGGAAAAGAAACACCATCAAACTAAGTTGATAGGTGGACAAGGTAATGGTCAACTTTTCTTTAGGAAACTTTTCAAAAAAAGGGCAGGAACTGTCCCTTATCTTAGGATTGTCCCTTTTAATCAGAATTGCCCCTATTACTAGTTAGAAATCACCCATGGCTATCTTGGAATAGCCCCTTTCACCAACAAAATTGCCTGTGGTTAAACAAACAATTCTGAATAGAGCACAAGGCCTCCAATAAATAGTGGGGCTCTTGGAGATTGCAAATTTGACATCGACAATGTCAAAGGGTTCCTCTATAAGCCTACAAGGATGAGGTTCAACCTCCCTAACAAGGATGAGGTTCACAAGGTCGAAAGCTAGTGCAGGGCCAAGCCAATGTAAGCCAAAAGGTTTGAACACCAAACATGTTTTAGCATTCAGTTTCAAAGTGCTGATCTAAAATGGATTGAATCATTGAGTTTTGACATGACCCAGACTCAAAATAACATGTTCAAATATATAGATACCATAAATTCACGTCTAACCAAATTACTACTCAAACATAGCAAATGTTCCTTTCTTAACAACGCGACAAGAAGCATGTGAATAGAAATAACTCCTAATCCATAGAGTTGAGTGATGACCTTTCCACTAATGATTCCAACTTAAGAAAGCATAAAAATGATAATTAAATATAATCCATAAGTTTCATTTCAACTTAAATGCAAATTAGACCTACACAATGTAAAATCAAGACTCAATACATCATATAATTTCATAGGAAAACGACATAGTATTTCAACCCATAAGATGATCCATGCGAGATTACTGTGTGGTACTCTCCTCCTATATGTGGATAGTTTACATAAGATTACAAAGGTAGTTCACAGCACTTATACAACTTGAACAGTAAGATTACAAATGCCCTCATTTTGCATATCTCGATAATGCATCAATGGAGATCCACAACAATTCAAGAACCAAGAGAACATCACATGCTCTCCAAAGCATTGAGAACAGTCGAGCTGGCCCCAACAGTGATCCACATCACCAAACCATGTGGTACCTTGAGGCCCACCCCTCTAAACAAGGAGGTGGCTGATCATACAATCAAACAAATGCACGCAAAACAAGGCGATTATGATTCAAGAACAAATCATGCACAATACATCCAAAATGCATACATATTGCAATCATGATACCAACCAAGGACTAACAATGGGAATGACAAGAACCTCCAATTACGTTCAAGAGAATGGTGTTAACAACCAACACAACCAACACAAAGCAACACACACTCATTCATACTCTAATCAGATAAAACACAATCTGACAACAACAGGAAGACGGTATAGGTCATAAGATCAAGGAGTGTCATCACTATGGTTCTTTAAACTGTGTGGGAGTTGAGGGTTCACAACTTTCCATAATAGACAGTTCTCAAGCTAAATAACAATTAGGACAAGGTCCTTGACTGAAAGCTATTCCTCAGGGCACCAACCGAAGTGGCCCTGTGTATGTGCCCCATATAGAAAATTAGAGGCTAAAAAATGTGAATATATACAAATTAAAATAGGAATTTGAATTAAAGTTTAAACAATGACACACATGGTAATCCTAAACCAATTTTGTGGGTAAATGCATGCATCCACAAATAAGAGAAATTGACAAGGCTAAAATTCCAAAAATATCCAATACACAAAAAGGCATTAGCAGAATAAAAAAGGTCTAAACTGACACATATTGCCAAATGATAAACAAACTTGTTTCCATAAGGAGATATCTCATCCCGCAAAAGAAAAATGTTTAACATGATCTAAAATTCAAATTACAATTTCTTGGAATATAGGTCGAGAACCATGCAATCCAATTCCACCATTAACACACCTTAAATTTCTCCAAATTTTAAAGGACAAAATTTCCAAAATCTAACTATACCCTTTAGAGCACAAGAGTGAGAAAATCACACTTTACCAATCACATAGGATTTTGGAAATTTTCTGCCATAGTTTGATACGAATTTGCAATTTATAAAAAGAAAAGAAAACATATAATAGAATTTGTGTAACAAAACTAAATTCAATTCTAATTTTCAAATGAATCTACTGAATGAAGCCATATGTATTCCACAAAAGGGGAAGCATGGCCATTGAGGATTTCATTCAAACAAATGCATAATTTAAATCGATAGAAACTACCTTTCCTCAAAACAAATTCAACAATAGAGGTGGGTATTTCCCTAGTGCAATCCACAATCAAATATGAGCAATCTTTTTTCCAAGGATGACAAACAAGCTCCTTCTAATCTTCAACTTTTCTCCAAATTCAACATAAGGGTCTGAAGCCCACAAGCAAGAGCCAAATGTAAGAACGAAGAATTGATCCCCAAAATACGTTACCTTTTTCCCTTTTTGATAGAAATTGCTAAACCACTAAAATATATTTTCCTCCTATCCCACTTAAACTAGTTATTTTTTAGAAATAGATCTTTTTCATTTCCAAATGATTAATATCTTTCAAATAATTATTACCCTTTAATTTTAAAGACACACATTTCGTTTGAATAAAAATTCATAACCTTTTCCAATTTCCTTATTAACAATACAATTTATTGAATTGCATAACACTTAATTCACTAAAGTATTAATAATAAAAATCTCTTTTCAAACTCATGCATCAAAAACCAAGCAAATGCAACATATAAAACCAGGAAAACTTATTTAAAGCACTCACACACATAATTTATAGGTTTCCACATAACATGAATCCATAATATTTAGTGACATGGATCATGGTTCCCAAAGTTTAACTTTATATATCTCGCAACTCATCATCAACGGAGATTTGGAAATCAAAGATAAGCACATTTACCCAAATCAACAATCTTTGCACATTTACCCAAATCAACAATCTTTGGATTAATCATCATTAGGGAAACCTGTGCTTGGATACTCAATTAAAGCATTAGGTGTATTTGCGCAATGAAAGATAGCCGAAGCACAACAGAATATACCAAATGAGAAAATTTCATCAAACTAGTAATATTTCCATCTTGCAATTACATCATAATAGCAAAACATGACACTAAATCAAATCACATTTAATCATATAACAACATCTTACAGAAGAGCGAAGATCATTTACAATAAACACGACTCAAATATCAAAAGATGCATATTTAATCAATTCACATGTTGTCTTTAAATACACTCTTAAAGTTGAACAAGTACAGTAACTTACGTCAGCATTAACTTATGAAAACAATGAAGCTGAATAAGCTGCATAGGTTCAATCATGAAATAACAAAATAGGCCAACAATATGGATATAATCACAAGCATGACAGTGCTCAAACATTGGACATAGATTGTCCTACAAACACTTGCCAATCAGTTAAAGCATTCTTCAGCCAAAGTAATACTACAGGACTAGGACAAGGCAAGAGTTAACATAGTTGGGGCTTTACATAAAGATTAAAGAATTGTTCCAGTAGGAATAATCGTAAAAGCCACAAATTAATGGACAAATCCTAGATTAATATGCCAGATTTTTAATGAAGTTGCATTGGATAGCTGCCTTAGAATGATGTCCTCACAATAATACTTGCTTGCCGAAGGCAACTACAAGAACAAAGGTAGCTAGGTCTATTAAAATAATGTTTATTTATTTATTAAAAATAATGTTTATTTATTTATTAATGCTCAATATTGTAAGATATTGTAAGATAAGAGATCAGATCGTCTCCGATCTTATCTGGAGTTTCTTTTTAGAAACTTTCCAGTTTTGTAAATCTTGTAAACTATTTATTGAGCATCTCGCTCTTGTTAATATTATCAAATAATTTACCAATTACTTGCGTAATATGGTATCAGAGCCAATTTGCTCAAAATTGAATTTTTAATTCGAAAAAATCTTTCTAAGATTTTTTTAGTTTCTGAATTAAAAATTTAATAAAAATCTTTTGATTTTTTCGAAGATTTTTTCTGAGGGCAGAATTTCGAATTTTTTTTGAAATTTTCGTGTGGCTTTCTGGTCGAGTTTTTGCCTTTGAAGGATTTGAAGCCGTGATTTCGTGTTTCTTCGTGGCTGTGCTCGCGTGTTCGCGTGTTCGCGTGTTCGCGTGTTCGTGGGTTTGTGTTCGTGGGTTTGTGTTTGTGGCCGCGCGTTTCTTATACTCGCCATGTTCTGTGTTTCTGAGTTCTGAAACCTTTCTTCTGGCCGCGTTCTTTGTTGCCCGCGAACTTCTTCCAGCCCGCGAACTTCTTCCAGCAATGTTTTTTTTCGGAAGTTTTGACAGAGGGCCGCGATTGTTTTGAGGACGCGATTTCCATTCTTTCGGGCGTCATTTCTTGAGCTCGTTTTTTCTGTTAAAGGTTGTCTGCGTTTTGTGAAGACGCGTTTTTTTCCAGAAACGTCCTTCACTTTGAAACGTCTGGTGTATCCTTCCGGCCGCGAAAAATCTTTTGAATTTTGTGATACTGGGTGCCGACGGGAGTTCTCACATTCGTGCCGTGTTTTCTGAAGAATTCTTCCACTTTTCTGCAATTTTCTGGGTTGTTAATGGCGGCCAAGGTTTTCAGAACTTTCGTCTAGGTTTTTGATCCATTTTTCGAAGTCAAAATTTTTCGATCCGCAGTTCATGGTGGGTTTTGAGAGCTCAAGCTGGGTTTAGTCTCTAAATTTCGGGTATGGTTTTTAGTGCCTCGAATTTTTGTGCCGATGCGTTACAGCGTACTTTATCGCGATGCGGTACGAATATGTCCCTGTTTTCTGCATTGGAATTTGTGCCTCGAGTTTCGTGCATCAGCCTCTTCTCAGTACCTCGTTTTTTGTGCCTCGAAAAGCGTGAAGATGGCCAGTTTAAGCAATTTAATGCTGGAGGGCAGCCAGAGATTTAATGGCAAAAATTACAACACCTGGAAGCAGCGGATGTTAACAATTTTTGAATACCGTTGCCTTGATCAGATGATCCTTTCGGCAATACCGATCACAGGCGAATTAGGATTGGGATAAAATTTGATGGCGAATCATTAGGCGTCACTTATTAAGCTTCGGATCGCGATGATCGACTCCCTCCGATTCAACTAGAAATCAGCTAAGGAGATGCAGGGATCGCGGAAGGATATGCATGGAAACTTGGAGCCAAAGCCGTCGTTTCTTGAAGAATATGCTGTTTTCTATCATGATGGATGAGAAGACAACTCTGCACGCGCACTTGAATAAAATCCAGGAGATCAGAGATCAGTTGGAGGCGATTGGTCGGAAAATGGAGGAGGAAGACATGGTTGTGATCACCCTGAAGAGTGTACCGAAGTCCTATGAACATTTCATAGAGACCCTCAACATTACGTCTGCTAATGTTGATCTCAAGTTTCCGAATTTGTGCACTATCCTGTTGCAGCAGGATCGCTGGAGACAACAGTTCGGTAGCGGTGAATCATCATCCTCCACGGAGCAGGCCTTTGCAGCAAAAACTCAGTCAAAGCATCATGGTAAAGGTCAGCCTTCACAGCAGAAAGGCTCAAGTCAGCGCTCCACCAGTCCGAAGAAGAAAATATCTGATGCGATTCTTGTCATGGGAATTTAGCCGCATCAAGAAGATTAGCAGGTCTTTCGTTTGAAAGCCACGGGCAAAGAAGCGGGGAGAGGGTTCAGGCGAATGTAGGCGAGGCACTCACGAGCCCGAAGGAATCGCCTTTTATGCAGCGATGGCAAAAGGCCAGCGGACCATGTCAAGAGTCCCTGCACAGTACATAGATTACGGTGCTTCCGTCATTTCTCACATAAGCGTGATTGGTTCTGAAGCTTTCCCCTTGCAGCGACTTCGGTAATCTTTGGAGGAGGTAGAGAATACCACCAGTTAATGCGGCCACGAGGGCAGCATTGAGTTGATCTGGCGGGAGAGGATCTCATATTCCCCTCAATGTATATTATATGCGATATCGAGGCTCAATCTTCTCTCGATCGATCCGGATCATGCGGCATTCTCCCCGGATGGATGTATTTAGGCTGCATAGATGTTGATTGTTGATCCGAAACTTCGCTGTAGGTGGCGTTGGGATAAGAGGATCATGGCTTCTGAAGGCTTGTGGATTGGTGATTCTCGGGAGTTAGCCTTGGCGACCCGAGAAGTCGGTATCACCAGTCTTTGGCACCGAAGCGATACGAGACGCGAGCGTGCACTATCTCTCTGACTTAACCGGGAGGGACTTGATGGCTTACGACATTCGGACTAAACATCCCGAAGGCGTTTGTGGTGCTAGCCGGTACAGGAAGCGACGCTCGCCTGGATTGTCCTGGATGAGAGCTCTTGGCGAGGCTTCTAAGGATACTTCAATTAGTTCATCGCGATATTTGTGGCCCTATGTCTGTTTCTTCTGTAACTGGTTGCAAGTACTTTCTACTTTTTGTTGATGACTATAGTAGGAAAATGTGGGTGTACTTTCTTAAACAGAAATCAGAGGTTTTTAATGTATTTCAGAAGTTTAAGGCCTTAGTTGAAAAAGAGTCCAGTTCTAGTCTTATAACTCTTAGGTCAGATAATGGGGGGAAATTCTGTTCTAGTGCATTCTCCAACTTCTGTGATACTCATGGGATAAAACGTCAGTTAACCACACCCTACACTCCTCAGCAAAACGGTGTTGTAGAGCGACGCAATCGTACGATTGTTGAGATAGCTCGGCTCCATGTTACCTTTCTGAAGTGTCCCTCTCGCAAGTTTGAAGCGAGAAGCCATCAATACATCCGTCTATCTCCTTAATAGGTCACCTACTCATGCTGTTAAGGGGAAGACTCCTGAGGAAGTTTGGTCTGGTCGCAAACCTAGGATCAGTCATTTGAAAGTTTTTGGCTCCCTTGTATATGTTTGGATTCCAGAGGCCAAGCGCCCTAAGCTGGACTCCAAGAGCCAGAAACTCATGTTCACAGGGTATAGTGACAATCACAAGGCATATAGGCTGATTGATATAGACACTGATCGTCTTATCTTCAGTCGAGATGTTGTCTTTGATGAGGAACGAGGTCCATTTCACTCTTCCTCACTTGTTCAGCATTCAGAGGATCAGCCTCTACAGGGTCCTGATATGAGTATTCGACTTCCATTAGGTCCACCTGATGGGAGGGATGACGAAGACCTAGTCTTTGATGATGCTCAACCTGAGTTTCCTCCAGATGATCATGAACATCTCCCTGCTGAACCTGTTCCAGATCCACAACCAGACCCAGCTCCTCCTGTTGCATCTGATGTTGGCACATCTACTCTCCGACCGAAATGGTGGGCTAAGACTATCAGTGACCTTCGTGCTGATGAGCTCATTGAGGGTAGATCATCCAGAAACAAGAGCAAACAGCAGTCTACAGTAAATTTTGCTCTCATGGCCAACATTCACAGTACTTATGAGCCTCAGACATATTCAGAGGCAAAAGGGATACCTGAGTGGGAAAAGGCAATGGAATCAGAATACCAGAGTCTTCAGAAGAATCACACTTAGGTCCTTTCCAATCTTCCTTCAGGGAAGAAGCCCATTAGCTGCAAATGGGTGTACAAGGTGAAGTACAAAGCTGACGGAACCCTTGACAAGTACAAAGCTCGTCTGGTTGCACGGGGGTTCTCACAGAAAGAAGGCATTGACTATCAGAGCCTTTGCTCTGACCAAAGATAGGTGCCATCAAACAAGTCCTTGCCTTAGCAGCTCAATTTGGTTGGAAGGTCCATCGGATGGATGTGAAGAGTGCTTTCCTCAACGGTGAGTTGAAAGAGGAAGTATACATGACGCAGCCTCCAGGTTTCAAAGTTGCTGGTCAAGAACAGAAGGTGTGCAGATTGGTCAAGGCACTCTATGGCCTGAAACAGGCTCCTCGAGCTTGGTACATTAAGATTGACACGTACCTCACAGATCATGGTTTTCAGAGGTGTCCATCTGACTCGAACCTGTATGTCAAGAATACTGGTAATGAGATCTTGCTTGTTGTTGTCTACGTGGATGACTTGATCATTACTGGTAGTTCGGCACATTTGATCACTGAGATCAAACAGGACTTGTGCAAAACTTTTGACATGACAGACTTGGGCCTCCTTCATTATTGTTTAGGTGTTGAGGTTTGGCAGACAGAGAGCAGCATTTTCATCTCCTAGTCCAAGTATGCTCGAAGTCTTACGGATAAGTTCGAATCGAGGGATTGCAAACCTGCCTCTACACCCATGGAAAAGGGGCTTAAGATGTCAGCTAAGTCCGATTCACCTGTGGTAGATGAAACATTGTTCAGGAAACTAGTAGGCAGCCTCATCTATCTTGCTGCTACTAGACCTGATTTGAGTTTTGCAGTGAGCTACATATCACGCTTCATGACAGCCCCCAAGGCTGATCATTGGGTAGCAGCGAAGCGTGTGCTGCGTTATGTGAAGGGCACTCCTGGTTTTGGACTCTTGTACACTCGGAGTCACGATCCTAAACTTCGATGGAGTTCCAGTTGATTAGGCGGGAGTTGATTGATGACGAGGAAATCAACATCACGGGTATGTGTTAGGTTTAGGGATCGGTCGCGATCACATGGACTAATGAAGCGGTGACGGTGGCTTTCTCCTCGGCAAGCCGAGTATCGGGGAAGCGATAAAGCGGCATGTGGCGTTTGGCTTCGTAGGATGCTTACCGATATGCAAATATCTCAAGCAGGTCCGACTCCCTTGTTCTGTGATAATCAGGGAGTTCTCAAACTTGCCAAGAATCCGGTCTTCCATGAGCGAACCAAGCATGTGGAAACTCATTGTCATTTCATTCGGAAGCTGGTTGAAGATGGATCAGTTCAGTTGCTGTATATTCCGACAGAGGATCAAACAGCAGACATTCTCACCAAGTCGCTCAGTACAGATAAGTTTGTAAAATTCAGGGGGCATCTTGGTGTAGTTGATAGATTGAGCATTAAGGGACGGTATTAAAATAATGTTTATTTATTTATTAAAAATAATGTTTATTTATTTATTAATGCTCAATATTGTAAGATATTGTAAGATAAGAGATAAGATCGTCTCCGATCTTATCTGGAGTTTCTTTTTAGAAACTTTCCAGTTTTGTAAATCTTGTAAACTATTTATTGAGCATCTCGCTCTTGTTAATATTATCAAATAATTTACCAATTACTTGCGTAATAAGGTCTTGACAAGAGAATATACATTGTAGATGATGTTCTGATATATTATTATTTGTCAGCTTAACTCCATCGTGTTACTCCCAAGGCAACTCCACCATAGCTCCCACAATGAAAAACTACTCTCTACTACCCAACCTACACCACGGAAAACACACTACACCTCCCACCGTAGTTATATAGTGCTTCAGTTTTAATAAACCCCCACCTCCTTCCGCCACCACCTTGCATTAAGACAATGGCCATTATATTGCTTGCCAATCATCCATACATCAGCAATGTACGCTGCTCACTAACAAAGTAAACACAATACACCTTAACTACCACCCTCCATTACACTTATTATTGTGACAACACCCTATGCAGGTAATGGACCATTAAACATAGAAGCTAAAGGGGTTTGAACTTTGAAATATAGCAGACTTGCCAAATTAGGCGAAGTTTTAGCACTATTGTTATAGTTGGCTGTGATGGGGTCTTGCATTATCCCTTCATTAGCCAAATGATCAGCTACGACATTTAAATTTTGTCTACAGTGTACGAACCTTACAGATTCAACGTTTTGCTTCATGATTGATGCCTCTTCTACATATCTATGCATTCTCCAACTTGGGCTTCTACTTTATTCATAGCTTTGATCACTGTGAGTGAATCGCTTTCCACACTCAAATTAAATTGCTTCTGTTCTGTCACAGCACCTAAACCTGCTAATAATGCATCCCATTCAACTTCACTGTCTGTACAAAATCCCCAGAAAAAGATCCTTCATATACCAAACACCTTACGAGTTACACATTGCAAATCCTCCTCTAGCTGGGCCTAGGTCACCCCATGCCTCTCCATCAAAGTTTAATTTCAGCTCCCTTAAGGAGGAGGAGACCAACAGTCCTTGTTCCTACCTTCATTTTTCTTGCCATTCAACCAATTCATTTGAGTATTACCACTTGACCCTTGAACACATGATACACTTATTTATTTGTTAATTTGTTAATTTTTATATATATATAATAATAATTTATATAATTATTAGTAAATTATAAATATATTCAAACTTAACTTAAATTGTTTTATGATAGAATAATTGTGGGTTCTGTTGGGGCCTACTCCTAAGAAGAAATGGATACATATACTATAACAGCTAAAACTAAGTTGCTGAAGTTGAATTGGGTACAAGTACGCGGGTATGTAGAATTTTTAGGGAGGGGGGGCTGGGAACATTCATACAAAAAATAATAAAAATCATAAATATATACATTAAAGATTAAATATATAAATAATTTAATTATAAATTAATATATAATACATATTAATTATATATTGATATATAATATTATATATATGAATTATGTACTAGGCCATGGATATAATTTTATACCAATCCTCTACTGATTCTCTTGCTGAGCAAGATTTATTTCGTTGCTTTCCTTGTTAATAAGGAAAATGCAAACAAATCCATGACTAGGAAAAATTTCCTAATAGTTAATCACAAAAATGCAAATAGATCAAAAATTGACAATCATTTAGGGTTTTGGACAAATGAAATGTGCTGAGATTTTTCCTTGCCACTAGTGACTAGAATCATTGTTTAAACACCTCGTCTAACATGCAATCATCAGGAAAATGCCACATTAAAGATAAAATTGTTAGGGTTTGTTAGCTGTAGATTTGAAAGGATTTGGACAGAGAAATTGCGAACCTAGCTCGAATTTGTAGGTGCATTATTTCAAAATCTGATTTCAAGATGTTTCATACTTGGAATCAACTTGATTTTCTGCCTATTCGGTAACCTAGGCTCAAAACTATGTAAGGTTAGTACCAGAAAGGCAAAATTCTGTACAAAATGCAAGCCAAAGCGAGGAAAAGAGATAGATATCCTCAAGAATTGAGGGGCTGTAGAAGCTCCATTATCTCTATCCACTAGTTAGGACACCTGGTTTCAACACTCTATTCCCCAGAGATCTAAAACCCCCTCCTTGAGATATTATAGAGGTGGAGAAATTACTACGAACATATAATATATTATATCTTAAAACTGGCCATAGATTGTCAATGACTAATGCCACATCTTAACAAAAGTTTTCTACGTTTTCCATTTTTTTATCAAGATTACTCAAAATCCCTTAGTGTCAACAATTATATAATATATTATATCTTAAAACTAGCCATAGATTGTCAATGACTAATGCCACGTCTTAACAAAATTTTTCTACATTTTCCATTTTGTTTTCAAGATTATTCAAAATCCCTTGGTGTCAACAATTCATTGATTATTGGTGACTGACATAGGAGAGCCTGCAACAAGAAAATTTGGAGGAGATTTTGGTTGTAAAGATTTAGCAATCCATTTGCATGTAATTCATCCGCCACAAAGATTTTACTTGAATAAAGCTGGGATATAATCCCACTTTAAAAGCTAGAGCACTTTAATTCTTTTTTGCCAAGGATGTGCTTTATGAACAATAGGATAGCTTAGTCAGTGGCTTTGAACATCGACCTCAAGTCTTCATTGGACACAATATCCTCATTCTCTATTGCCGGCTACATTACCACAACTTCTAGCACTTGCAAGTGAAAAAGCAAGCAAATATAGACCGACTGGCAACCGTCATCTTTCCTTTCTTATAAAAGGAGGAAAACATTGCTTCGATCATTGTGTGGTCACCCTTCTAATGCCAAAAGCTGAACTGCACAACTCGCGTGCTTGGAATGAGGCAAGGTCAATCTCATATTAGGCTATTTAGCTTACACACGTTCAAACATCATTAACACTCACATGCCAAAACATCATTGCAGTAATAATCTAAGTTCCCATTACCACATCAACATGGACATTGTAAAAAACAGTTATATAAATAAAAACACATTCTTCTGATTATGTTCATTGATAATTTCCAAACATATATAAGGTCTATATTTTGGATTATCATGTAAGCTGAAGCCTAAAATATTATTAACCATAGTTACCAGGAGAAGGTGACTGGTATTAGCACGAGAGCCAAGGATGAGTATTCATGATAATATTAGAAAGACAAGATCAAGAACCATAATAAGAGTGGTACCAAGGGTTGATCCGTCCCCTAATGTTTTCTCCATTCCACCTTGTTCCATGTTTCTCATACCTCCTTTATTGTCACTTCCTCGGTTGGCGTGCCTATAATATCCTTTTTTTGATCCATTCCAACATTCTTGAAAAGTTCCAACTTTATCGGAAAGGAAGTTTGACAGTGGCAGTAAACGCAAGTAATCAAGATGAGTCCAATGGTATTTTTTGAATTCAATTTCGACAATCAAGGAGCTCTCCACACTTGTTGGAGATGTTTGCTCTATTTGGAAAGCACCAATTTTCATAATGTTTTATATCCGCAGAGCTTAAGATTATTTTGATGTGGTTAGAATTCTTATTTGGTCTATTCTAGTATTTTCTGCAACTTGGTGATTGTGTGGAAATATAATTATTTATCAAGTGACTCCTATAGTTCAAAAGTAAATTAAAATAATGTCACTTTATAAAGAGATAAAATATTGTTTTTTAGAAAGTTATTAAATGATTATAAAATATAGTTTATAGAAAGATCCCAAGGGGTTATAAAAGGAGCTTGAGATAAGTCATTTCTTCATTTTTGATATTCTGGTTATTTGATATTTTCTTGAAACTCCAGTTGTGGAGGTTGAGTAGGTTTCTTCAACAACAGTCCTAGGATAAAAACCCAAGGGTGAAGATTGGTTTTGGGAGTGAAAGATCTTCCTTAGCCAATACAACATGATTCATTCAGAGTCAGAGTTCATGCTGAAAGGATACAGTTTTGAGATTAATTTGTGTTGAGCAGAGTTATATATTTTCAGTATTATTTGTTGATGTTCTTGTACAGCGTCGGTCTCTACTTCCAGCCGATCTACTTTACATGTTGAATAAATTAGATAATAGCCTTTGACTATCTAATTTATATATATTGTGATTTAATGAAGAGGCACGATTTCTTAAGAAGATGCAATTTAATTAAAGGCCGGTATCATTTGTTATGAAGGATTGTGATTTGTTTATTGAGGCCAACATCCATGAAGAGACTCGATTTCTTGAAGCCGACATCATGCATCTTAAAGTCACGTCTTTTGATAGGGGCCGACATGATCATTTAGAAGGGATGCGTCTCTCATATTCATTTGTATATATACTCTTTGGTTCCTCCATTTGTGATCATCTCATTCAGTTTGGTTATTCACATAAGTTCGATATTCTCAAGTGCGAGTTTATATTGAGGTGCAGATTAATTCTTATGGAAGGCTGTGTATTATCACTGAGATTTGCAGCATATTGTTTCTGTATTTGCATTAGTTTGAGGTGCCCATTGTTGGCCTTCATATCGGCCTTTGTAAAAGAGATTCTTGTATTTACATATCAATATATAAGTGATATATTGTTGCTGGGTTTTTCTCCCTCAAGAGGAGGGTTTTCCCAGGGTATCTGCTGTGTTATTGTGTTTGATTTTGAATTAATTTTCTGTGCATTTAATTTGATCACTAAATTTAACATGGTATCAGAGCGGGTTTGAGAAGATCGTGATCAGATTTGTTCTCACAGCGATACTCTATCCTCTTCGTTATATTTCTTTGTCTATCTCTACTTTAGTCAAGATGGTGAACGGTTTGATGATTGAGGATAGACTTGAGGGAGCAACCAACTATACATCATGGAGGTTTAGAATCATGCTCACATTGGAAGAGAATGATTTGGTTGAGTTTGTGGAGACCAAAGTTCCCGAACCAGAAGAGGAAGAAGAGGAGTTGCAATGGAGGAAGAAAGACATCAAGGCAAATAAGTTGTTGGTTGATTCCATCAAAGACCATATTGTATCGATTGTCTCCAAGTTGAAGACAACAAGAGATATGTTCAAAACATTGGAGGAGATGTACGAAATCAACAACACAAGTCGGGCACTTGCACTGAAGCAACAACTACACCATGTGAAGATGGCGAAAGGAGAAACAGTGATTGCCTACTTCATGAGGATTTCAGAATTGAGAGATCAGCTCTCTACAATTGGTCATGTGGTCGATGATAAAGATTTGACGATGCTTGCTCTCAATGGTCTTCCATTATCATGGGAGTCCTACATTCAAGGAATTAGTGCAAGATCCAGACTTCCTAAGTTTGATCGCTTGAGGGCCGATTGCATTCAAGAAGAGTCAAGGTTGGTGGCTAGGCGTTGGTCAAAGTTCATCTAATGAAGATATTCACGTTCTTGCCTCCCAAGCTTCGAAGAAGAAAGGAAAAGATGGAAAGAAAGGATCTTTCAAGAGGAATCGAGATAAGGGAAATGATGGTGCTCCCCCCTCCAAGAAAAAGAGAGACTTGTCCAAGATCCAATGCTTTAGGTGTGATAAGTTTGGCCACTTTGCTAAGCATTGTCCAACTAGACCTAAGCAACAAGCCACCGTTGTAGATGTTGATGATGCTTCTCCGTGGAAGGATACATGTGAATATTTGTTCTACTCGGCATTTTCAAGCAATGTACCTACAGACACCAACACTTGGCTGATCGACAGTGGAGCTTCTCAACACATCACGGGTTTTAAGGAGCATTTATCAAGCTTGGTGGAGAAAGAGTCTTCCGAACAAGTCATTATCGGAGATGATGCTAGTTACTCCGTGAAAGGGATTGGAACCTCTACTCTTCATTTGGATTCCGGCATCACACTTCAGTTGAGCAATGTTCTTTATGTTCCATGAATTAAGCACAATCTCATTTCAATTTCGGCCCTAGAAGATAAAGGATATCAAGTTGCCTTCTCCAAAGGCAAAGTACTTGTGTGGATGGAGAATTCTAGCTTCAAGGATGCTCAAGTAATTGGAGTTAGACATGAAAGTCTCTATAGGCTTTGTACGCGTCCACTACAGGCATTAGTTCATGATTCTTCAAGTTTATGTGATCTTTGGCATGGAAGATTGGCTCACCTACACTTCCGAGCCTTACCTATCATGGAGAAGATGGTTACGGGTCTTCCTAAGTTCAATCAGGAGCATGAAGGAACTTGCAAAGGTTGTGCATTGGGTAAGAATACAAAAACTCCTTTCCATAGTAGAGAACGTAGATCTAAGTGTATTTTAGATCTTATTCATTTTGATTTATGTGGACTTATGTCTGTTCCTTCTTCAAGTGGGTTCTTGTATTATGTTCTTTTTATTGATGACCACTCTAGAAAGACTTGGATTTATTTTTTGAAAACTAAAGAGTCTGAGGAAGTGTTAGGAAGGTTTAAGGAATTCAAAGCCTTGGTAGAAAATCTTTCTTGTAAAAGAATCAAAGTCCTTAGATTTGATAATGGCGGAGAATACACCTCTGGCAGCTTTCAAGATTTTTGTGTTGATGCAGGGATTAAGAGGGAGTTTTTGTGTCCCCTATAATCCTCAACAGAATGGTATTGCAAAAAGAAAGAACAGGACAATCGTGGAAGCAACAAAAGCCATGATCCATGACCAAGATCTGCATACCTTCTTATGGGCAGAAGCTTCCAGGACTGCAGTATATTTACAGAATAGAAGTCCTCACAAGATCTTGGAGAATATGACTCCGGAAGAAGCCTTTACAAGAAAGAAACTTGAGGTTAGTCATTTAAGGATCTTTGGATGCCCTATCTATATTCATGTTCCAAAGGAAAAGAGAACTAAGTTGGAGCCTTCTGGCAAGAAGGGAATTTTTGTGGGCTACAGCGAGACATCAAAAGCCTACAAAATATACATTCCAGGACATAAGTTGATCGAGATCAGTAGGGATGTCACATTCGAGGAAGATGTTGCATTCAGGAGATCCAGGGGCACTCATATGGAGATCGATAATGATGAGTCTCCTCAGGATATGGAAGTTGACCATACTCTTGAGATTCACGGGGAGACTTCATAAGCAAAAGAAGATATTGATCTTGTTGAACCCTTAGAACCTACTGATGGGCCTATCGACATTGTAATTGGAAGAAAAAGACCTCTATGGGCCAGGTGTACTATGCAAGACTAAGTTGCCGGTTTGGGTACGGGTTCAGATGTGGGTTCGGGTTCAGGTTCGCCGGTTCGGCAATTTTTTCTTTTCCTAGGGTACAGGTATGGGTAGGGCCGTACTATATATATATAAATTTATAAACATAATGATAATGCCATAGACTCATAAGCATGCTCAAAATTATAATTATATGATCATAATGCCATAATGCCATAGAATATTGAAACAATGAAATACGCCATACAATAATACCTCATATAATCTATAATCATATTCATAATTTGCAAAAATGTAAATGTAAATACGCCATAATGCCATATAATCTGTAATCATATTCATAATTTTTTAGCTTGGAGGCAAGAAAATGGTGTTTTTGCTCTTTTGAGTTTGCAAAATGAGCCTCATTTGGTCGGCCAAATCAATATAAGGCAATTTGGGCACTTTTTAGGGTTTTATTTTTTGTTTTTTAAGTTGACTTTTTGCCTTTTTCTAGGCTGGATGACGTGGGTCCTCCCAGGTCCTTCTGGGTTCTCCTCGGGGTCGGCCAGGGTTCTCCATTTTCCACTCGGGTTCTCTGTGGGTCCTTCACAGAAGGACCCACAGAGAACCCGGGTGGAAAATGGAGAACCCAGGCGAACCCAGAGAAGAACCAAACCAGAACCAGAACCCACACATATTTTGGCCGGTTTGAGGGGCTAAAATGAAGAACCCGGTAACAGAGATGCAAGAGGTTGAAAGTTTTGCAGCTCCTAGAGGCACATTCAGAGAAAGTAAAAGACCACATAAGTTCTCCAGTTATGTTGCCTTGATGAGTCAAGATTATTGAGTCTGAGCCTTCTAGTGTGGAGGAAGCTTCCAGTCATCAAGGTTGGAGAGATTGTTCCTAGATCTGAGGGAAAATCTGTGGTATCTTCAAAATGGCTCTTCAAGATCAAGCATGCAGCTGATGGAAGCATTGAGAAGTACAAGGCTAGATTTGTGGCTTGTGGGTTTTCACAGAAAGAGGGAGTTGATTACGAAGAAACATTTGCTCTTGTTGCTTGCTATACTTCTGTTAGAACCATCATTGCTATTGCTGCATCTAGAGGATGGAAGATTCACTAGATGGATGTGAAGACAACATTTCTGAATGGTGTGATTGAGGAAAAAGTTTATATTGAGCAACCTGATGGGTTTGAGGTACATGGGAAGGAGTCTCATGTTTGCAAGCTGAAGAAGGCTCTGTATGGTCTTAAGCAGGCTCCTCGTGTATGGTACGAAAGGATTGATCGTTACCTGTCAAGTTTGGGTTTCTTGAAGAATGATGCTGATTCAAATCTATACTTCAAGGTAATTGATGGTGAAGCATTAATTTTGGTCTTATATGTTGATGATTTGATTCTTACTGGAGAAGATCACCTGATTCTCAAGTGTAAAGAGTTAGCTTTTGAATTTGAGATGAAGGACCTTGGGCTCATGCATTACTTCCTTGTTTTAGAAGTCTGGCAGAAACCATATGAGATGATTCTAAGTCAAGGAGTACACCATTGATATACTTAAGAGGTTTGGTATGATGGATTGCAAATCCATGTCTACACCCATGGAGACCAACCTACATAAATTAAAGGAGGCTGCAGCTAGTTCAGACTTGGTGGATCCTACTATGTACATACAGCTGATCGGGTCCTTGATATATCTAGTTAACACTAGACCAGATATTTGTTATGCTGTGAGTGCACTTATTCAGTTCATGTGTGAACCGAGACAGATACATCTTGTTGTAGCTAAACATATCTTGAGATACTTGCGTGGCACAGTTGGATATGGGTTGAGATATTCTTCATATGCAGACTTGGAGCTACATGGTTACATTGATTTTGATTGGGCAGGGAGTGTCTCAAATCGGAAGAGCACCTCTGGTTGTTGCTTTAGTTTGGGTTCTACTTTGCTATATCCTGGTGCAACAGGAAGTAGTCATCTGTGGAATTGAGTACAACAGAGGCAGAGTATATTGCAGCTTGTATGGCAGCTTGGGAAACAGTGTGGCTTCATAAGCTCCTTGCAGGATTGTTTGGACAATCAATGGAGCCTACTATCATTCATTTTGATAACCAGAGTTGCGTGAAGCTTTCTGTCAATCCTGTGTTTTGTCACAAAACCAAGCATGTTGAGATCAAGTATCACTATATTAGAGATATGGTACTGCGGAAGGCTATACAGTTAAGGTATATCAACACTGATGAGGAGACGACAAACATTCTCACCAAGCCTCTCTCCAGAATCAAGTTTGTGTACTTTCGAGATAAGCTTGGTATGGTGGAGAATCCAGCCTTAACTGAGAAAGAGTCTCAGCATCAGTGAGCCTGTTTAATGAGTTCTTCTCTGTGAGAGAAGTTCGAGGTGAAATCCCTTGTTAATGCATTTCTCTTTGAGATTTGAGGTGAAAGCCCTTGTTTCCACCCTCTGAGAGAGTCATGGTGAATGTCATGTGTGTGACTCCATGACAACATCATGTGAGAGAGTCCGTAATAATCCTTTGTACTTGTGTTTCACCCTCTGGGAGAGCCATGGTGAAAGTCATGTTGAGGTGACAACATCACGCAAGTGATGAACACTTGTACATACCATACATGGTTGTAGCCATTATGGTTGATATCATGTTGAGGTGATAATTGATATCACGATGAGGTGATATTCTTCCTTTCCATATTTGGTTGTAGCCACTGTGGTAGACATCACATTGAGGTGATATGTCTTGTGTAGTTGGAAGTATTCTCCCTAGATGAGAGGGAGTGTTGATGTTCTTGTACAGCGTTGGTCTCTACTTCCAGCTGATCTACTTTACATGTTGAATAAATTAGATAATAGCCTTTGACTATCTAATTTATATATATTGTGATTTAATGAAGAGGCACAATTTTTTAAGAAGATGCAATTTAATTAAAGGTTGACATCATTTGCTATGAAGGATTGTGATTTGTTTATTGAGGCTGGCATCCATGAAGAGATGTGATTTCTTGAAGCCAACATCATGCATCTTAAAGTCATGTCTTTTGATAGGGGCCGACATGATCATTTAGAAGGGATGCGTCTCTCATATTCATTTGTATATATACTCTTTGGTTCCTCCATTTGTGATCATCTCATTTAGTTTGGTTATTCACATAAGTTCGAAATTCTCAAGTGCGAGTTTATATTGAGGTGCAAATCAATTCTTATAGAAGGCTGTGTATTATCACTGAGATTTGCAGCATATTGTTTCTGTATTTGCATTAGTTTGAGGTGCCCATTGTTGGCCTTCATATCGGCCGTTGTAAAGGAGATTCTTGTATTTACATATCAATATATAAGTGATATATTTGAAACAATTTTGGCTAGAAATTGCTTGAATTAACAAAGGAGATGATTACATTAAATAGAGGAGGTAGATCACTGTAGACATTTAAAATGTCTAACTACCTCACCTACAAACTACTATAGCAACAGCAGTATTGACCATTAATACAAGAAGAATATAATATTCTAACACCCTCCCTTAATGGTCAATCATCTTAACTAGCCTACAGAAAACACTCTGTAGGTCGTGTGGTCACAAATTCTTCAGAACACTCTGTTGCTGCTGAGACCCTCCCTGGATCTGTAGAATGTTGATGACCAAGAGTACAAAAAAAAAGAAGAGAAGGTTGCCCCTTCTTTAGAATGCTTTGCAACAAGAGACAAGAGTTTGCCACTGACTCTACCACGTGAGATGAGTCTGCCACTAACCCTCACAGAAATTGCAAAACTTCAGACCAGAAAACGTCCAACCTGATGTTGGATAACAGAGCTGTCCTTCCTTGAAACCAGAGAAACACCGAGAACATCTACCACGATTTTGAGGAGAAATCGGCAAACCGTCGAAACTTTTGTAGATGAGCATGACACTCGAGAACAGACTGCAAGAAGCTAGTTGTGCAGATGTTCGCCCTAGCAACTTGAGGTGCGACCAAAATAGACTGCAACAAACCCAAGATTACAAACCATCGTTTTTTCGGAAAAAAAGGGTAAAAACCAAAGAGGAATCCCACACATTTTGCGAATTACAGAAACCGAAAAAGTAGCTGGCACGGAATCCGAAACATGGATCAGCATACAAAACATCATTTTTTAAGGAAAAACGGTAAAACCCTTTAGAAACCAGAGAGCCCTCCCGTACAACAGAAACCCTGACTAGGGTAAACAGGAACTGACCCTTAATTTTTGAAGAGAAAATTATAAACCCGCTCGGAATTTTTTAAGGGAAAAAATTATGAAAACCCGTACAAATTTTTTTTAAGGGAAAAAAATATTAAAACCCATAAATGCAGATTTTTTTTTTCAAGGGAAAAAATATTTAAGAAACCCAACAAAGGAATCCCATGCAACACTGCGAATTACAAAAGCCCAGAAATAGGTAGCCATCGATTGTCGGCTGAAAAACAGAGGGTTTGGAACCCTAGTCGCCATAATAGATCTACACAGAAATTGAGGCACAAAAAACGAAGCACCCAGAAAAATCGGACGACAACCCATTTGAGATCTCGAAAAACCCACTAGGAATCTGCAGTCAGAAAAAAATTTCGACTTGATCTAAAGGGTCAAAACCCTAGCCGAAAATCGCAGAAGCCCTAGGTGACAAAAAAACTAAGAGGCCGCCACAATTTTATCAGAAACCCGTGAAAATTAGGGTTTAGCCGTCAGCAAAAAGATCATGCAGGCGTTGTTGGTAATACAGAAACACATCTTCAAACTGATACATAAACGTATCCAAAAAGGAGAATGAAAAACGCGACCAGAGACTTGCCAGAAGTCGTGCCAACACAATCTTCCTTTCTCACAGAGTCGCGCGCCCAAGAAACAAGCAAGAAATGCGTCCAATCAGGAGATTAAATCGCGCGGCCATGAGCAGCAGAAAAACGTGACAGATTCGGGTGAAAATCGCGTCCCACAAGTCACACGGCCAGAAGACCAATTGCGGCTAGAATGCGCTCGTAAAATTGACAAAAAAATGCGGCTAGACACAGGAATATCGCGCCTAAATGAAGAAAAATCACGCGCCCGAACAGAAAAACACGAAAAACGCGTTTCAGATGCCGCCAAAATCCACGCCCAAAAACTAATTACAGTCGCGCAGATATGAGCAAAACGCGGGCAAACAGACCACGAAAATCACGACCTTCAGAAATGCGATTTTTGCAAAAAGACGCGACCAAGGTTTTCAATCAATGACGACCAACAAAAAACACTACTGAAACCAGACAAAGCCCAGAAGGGTTTTGAAAATCGCGAGTACGACTTTCGATCACAGAAAACCCTTAGAAAATTTTCAGAAGAGCCACCAAGAGATTTTCTACAAATTTCTGGAAGAAATTCTAGACAAGAAGAGGCTACAAATTTTTTATTAAAAAATTCGCCAGATTTTGTAGAACCCCATGGCTCTGATACCATGAAACAATTTTGGCTAGAAATTGCTTGAATTAACAAAGGAGATGATTACATTAAATAGAGGAGGTAGATCACTGTAGACATTTAAAATGTCTAACTACCTCACCTACAAACTACTGTAGCAACAGCAGTATTGACCATTAATACAAGAAGAATATAATATTCTAACAATATTGTTGCTGGGTTTTTCTCCCTCAAGAGGAGGGTTTTCCCAGGGTATCTGCTGTGTTATTGTGTCTGATTTTGAATTAATTTTCTGTGCATTTAATCTGATCACTAAATTTAACATTATTTTACTTGCAATAGTTTCGCAAATTACAAGCAACAAATTTATTGAAGTTTGCAGCCAAAAATAAATTTGTAAGGGAAGATAATTTTGTGTGGATATTTAGATTTGTGTACCAATCATACCAGCTGCCAACTCCATTGGAATTTCTATTCACTAAAATTATTGGCTGCTGCCTACAAGGATGCCTGGGAGTGATATATCTATAATGAAAATCAGGGGAAGCCACCATAAATGAAGGTATGATTAGCTGCTCCTATTGGGTACATGTTGGTTTGGAGGAGTCACCTTTGGGATCAAAGTGTATACCAATCGGCCTATTCCATCCAGCTTGCACATTCATGGTGAGATGTCTATGGGTGAAGGGTTGTGGTAATAAATAGGAGCGTGCCGCCTTGAGTATTTGGGTGATTGGAAAAAGTGCAGAAAACCAGCAATTACCACCTTCGTACTACAGCAATCTGTGTTGATAGTATTTCAGGTGATATATGTGACGCCTCATGCAAGGGACTATTATTCATTGCCCAGTCTGCATTATGGTTTTTTAGTAGGGTGTATTCTGCAGAATAGAAGATTATTATGAATTATCACATACAGCAGTTCCAGCATTAGGGGTTAGTCTGATTGGAGGTAATATAGAGCTGTTTGCTAAATTGGGGGCTGCATATACATAGCAGATCTGAATATCACTGTACCAGCACCCAGATCAAGTTGAAGTCACCAAATCTGCATAGTAAAGGTGAGAAAATTATTTGTCCTCACTTTCTGTTGTTGTAGCTAAAAGGCTCAGTCATCCAATGATAAAATGATCCCGAAATCTTAGAATGAATGAGTATTCTGTATTATCATATCTTCTATCACTATAAACTGCTGGCTAAAATGATCATATGGATGCATATTTGTGAGCATTTCCATTATTTTTAAGAAGATTTACAGCTGGTTGTAAATATAAAACTTAACAATATTGAATGGCTCTTGCTCCATCGAACTGTTTGGCGAAATGTCAAGGAGCTAACATTGAGAGATTTGCAAGTTTATTAAAAAAAATTTGGTAGGGAATATTACAACGCTCCTATTTGGGCTGTGTCCTGCCCTGTGACAGTTCCAATTTCAAAGTGGCCCCTACCCCGTAACTTTACAGTGGTAGCGGACTGCCCAAGATTTCCTTGTTCAACGCCTCATAGGTGTATAGCTCTACTCTAACCATATCAAAATTGGAGATGGGTACTTTGAGATATAATTTTTTTATATACATATATGTAGAAAATAACAATCATACAATGGATATGCAACTTCAAAGAATGTAAACTACAAAATGACTTAAAAATAAAATAAAATAACATTTTAAAGTATTGAAATCGATGTCAGTGAAAGCAAAGATTTTGTGTTGATATTTGAAAACCATCATGATATCAAAAATTATTTTTAACCATGATCACCTAGAGATGGCAACCAAGAGTCTAGGAGGGGAATGCCATTATTTTAACAACATGGTATGATGGTCCATATCAATGACTATTAATTTTCAATCAATTGATAAAATCTTCAATATACGTACACATCTTAAGTCTTATTATTGTTTCTATTTGTACTATTACCACTTTGAGGTTTGATAAGTAAATTTTCTATTTCAAAAATCTTGTAAATTCTATTGCAAAAAATAGAAAGTTACAACTCTATTAGTGTATTTCTTTAGCTCTTTTTAGCTTTTGTCAACCACATATGAGTACCTTAGGAAAACCTGGTATAATTTTTCTTATATATCTATCAAACCTCTAAAGGAAGTTTCCCAATTTTGAAGGGATGCTTCTAGCCTTTGGGAGATGTGTATAAAGACCCAAATAAACTCATATGAAGTCTTCTAATATATGGAGATGTCCCCATACGGGTCTCTGAGATGGGGATGCGTCTTCGGTATGTGAGATGAGTACCAAAGGTCAAGGTCTAAGTCTTGTGATAACCATGCTACTTATAGTGTTAAATAATAATTACTTTGTCAGACTCATAGGCTTTAATAAAGTTGTTTTGACTTTATGATATACTTCATGTTTTATTTCCTTTTAGTATGTTCTTTTTATTTATGCCACATTCATAATGTGGTCTGTTATATTTCATTGTAATCCTATATAAGAAAGCTTTTGCTTCTTATTTCATCAATGGATATCTTGGTTATATTTGTGTGCTCGATTCATGTGATATGGTTTTAGAGCTTAGCTAGAGTCACAAAATCTGTGAGAGTGTTAAGACCTAGGGATTGTTGTTGGAAGAGATGGGTGGAGGAATCACTAGTGTAGCATGGTAAAGAGCCAAAAGTTTTGTAGACCGTGTTGTACAGATTCATGGGCTTATTCAAAGAAAAACTGTGGAAATTTTGCTGTAAATCGTGTGCTGCTTATCCAAAATTCCTTTAGGTTTTTCATCCTAAACCTTACCCATTTTTGCATTAAACTATTGGTTTTTTGAGGAATCTCAGTGGCTGTGGTTGCAATATAGGAAATTGTGACTTTTACATTGCAACTAGGGTTTTTTTTGCAAATTTTGTCTTTACTTGGCACATGATTTTTTTAGCATAGCGTCACAATAGGAAGGCATTTATTTTTGTCTTACTCTAAGATTGAAGGTTGAGGGAGGGAAGAATAGTATGATTAGCCTTGTTCCCTAACATCATGTTGGAAGGTAGATAGAGATTCTTTGGCAAAAATTATAATATGTGAAAGTAGCTATAAAAATTCTTGTTCAGCCTTGTGAGTAAAGATTAGAATAAATTTGATGGATGTGACTATGAAGTGGTAAGGTTGATCAACTAATTTTTGATAGATGAAATACTTCTTGAAGTCTAGACAAGGTCTTTAGCTAAAATTTGGAAGTATTTTTTAGTTCTACATTGGATTTTAGACAAGGATAGAGCCTTTTTCTTTAAGAATATGTTATTTTCAATCGCGATGGACGAGAAAGCTTCATTGTAGGAGCATTTACTCAAAATCAAGAACACAAGATATTAGTTGTTAGCCATTGGTTGGAAAATGGAAGAAGAGGACATGGTGGTAATCATGTTGAAAAGCTTACCAAGTGCTTAGAGACCTTGAATATCACCTCTATGAATGTTGACTTGAAGTTTGAAGAGTTGTGTAATAGGCTCTTATAACTAGGCATATGGAAGAAATATTTTGGTAGTAGTAGTGAGACAGAAGGTATAGAATTGGCCTTTGCAGCCAAAGACAAAGGCAAAGACAAATGGTCACATGACAAAGGAGAAGGAAGCAATTAGGATGCAACTAAGAATTTGAAGAACATCACATGCCATTATTGTGGTAAGATGGGTCATATGAAGAGCACTGCAAAAAAAGGTTGGCTAATAAAAGGTCCAACCACGAAGGGCCTTAGTAGAAGGCTCAAATTTTACAGCATTCAAAAGAGTTAGCCTTCTATGCTTTCATGGCCAAAAGACCAGTAGATTAGTCCAAGTCATCTACTTTGTACATAGATTCAAGAGCATCATGTCATTTCACCAATAGGCAAGATTGGTTCACGTAGTACACTACTTATAATGATTTAGTGATCTTTGGTGGTGGTGAGTACATGGTTGTCGATAGAGGGAATGTGTATGTATTTTTTGGAGGGAAAATGGTAATTTTTCTCATTGTGTGCTATGTGTTAGGAATGGAGCTTAATCTACTCTAAGTGAGTTAGATTATATGACATTGCTCCCATCTAGATGTCATCTTTAGCAACCACAAATGCTCCATAGTTGACAAAAAGACCATGAAGACTATTTTTCTTGGTGTACAAGTTCATGGGTTGTATAGATTGGTTGACACTAGACAAGTCAGGGAGCATGCATTGGTAGCCAAGAGTGCATCAAAGATCATTACACTTTAGCATCAGCTGCATTAATTTATCCTAACTCTCTTTGTTGGCATGAGAGAACTTGGTTAATGGACTGCTTGGCATCCAGCAATAGATGTAGGATGTTTGTGAAGCTTGCTAGGCAAGGAAGCAACACAAAGCTTTATTTGATGATGGACAAGCTTGGAGCCAACAGAGTCATGTAGCAGGTTCATGCAAATGTTTGTGGACCAATGAACATGGCATTTGTCATTGATGCCAAGTATTTTCTTTTGTTTGTTGATGATTATAGTAGGAAAATGTGGGTGTATTTTTTGAAATTAAAATCAGATGTGTTAATGAATTTCAAAAGTTTAAAGCATTAGTAGAAGAAGTGTCAGGTAGTTACATAACCACTCTTAGATCTTATAATGGAGGAGAATTCTATTTAAAAGAATTCAACAACATTTGTACTAAACACGGTATCAAAGACAGTTCACTAAACCCTACACTCTTCAACAAAATGAAGTGGTTGATAGGCAAAACTACACTATCACAAAGATGGACCGATTAATGATAGAGAACAGGAGTGTTCACAAGAGGTTTTGGGTTGAGGAAGTATTTATAGCAATATATTTGGTAAACAAATCTCCAACATAGGTAGTGAAGTGGAAGACCCTAGAGGAAGCATGGTCTAGGAGGAAGCCTAAAGCAAGTCATTTTTAAGTTCTTTGGTTCCATTGCATATGGTTAGTTTCTAGATGAAAAGAGAGCCAAGTTGGATCCCAAGAGTGAGTGAGAAATTGATGGTTACTAGGAATGACACTCATAAGCCTTACAGGTTGGTTGATGTTGACACCAACTAGTTGACCTTCAGCCAGGATGTTGTGGTTGATGAAGAAACTAAACCTTTCCAGAATTCTCCAAAGTTAAAAATTACTAAAGAATAGCTTGTTATGGCAAAGGATTTTGGTGTTCAACTTAAAGTAGCTCCACCTAAAGGGGAGAGGATTTTGAATGTGAGGAGTCCCCTAGGTGGGTAACAGTCCCAAAATCTATTGATGACAGGTTGAATCAACATTCAGATGACACAAGTATAGGTAGCTCAATTCACAGTGACAATTAAGACGATCCTAAGAAGAGATCAAATTGGTGGCAAAGCACTATTGGAGATGTTAGAGTTAGTGAAATGATTGAGGGCAAGAGGAACATAGTGAACTTTGCTCTAATGGTCAATATTCAGGGAGTTTATGAGCCATAGTTGTTTGAGGAGGCAAAAGGAAAATTGAATGGGAAAAGGCCATGGCAACGGAACATAAGAGTCTTATGAAAAATAAGACATGGGACCTTGTAGATCTTCCACCAGGGAAGAAACCTATTGGCTGCAAATGGGTGTACAAGGTCAAGTACAAGGCGGATGGTACACTAGGAAATTACAAAGCTCGGTTGGTTGCAAAAGGGTTCTCACAAAAAAGAGGGGCATTGACTATGAGGACACCTTTGCTTCTGCAACAAAGATGAGCACCATTCAACTAGTCATAGTTGTGGTAGCTTGGTTTGTCTGGATAGTCCATCAAATGGATGTAATGTGTGCCTTCCTTAATGTACCAACCACAGGATTTTCAGGTTATAGGGAAGGAGCATCATGTTTGCTGATTGAAGAAAGCTCTATATGGTTTGAAGTAAGCACCCAAGGCATGGTACGCCAAAATTGATAGTTATTTGGTTGAACAGGGATTCCAACCGATTCCTTCAGATTCTAATTTGTACATCAAAAGCATAGGTAATGATGTCATTCTACTGGTCATATATGTAGATGCCATCACTATTATAGGTATTGAGGTACATGCTATTGAATATATTAAATATAATATTAGTAAAACTTCTGACATGACTAATCTAGGCCTCTTACATTACTGCCTAGGTGCAAAAGTTTTGCAAACAGGTGGTATTATTTTTGTATCACATTCCAAATATGCTAGGAGTTTGCTTCTCAAATTTAGAATGACAGATTGTAAAATCTCGTCTACACCTGTGGAGAAAGGGTTGAAGCTTTCAGCCAAAATTGACTATAAGATGAGTCAACCTACAAGCAACTAGCGGGGAGCCTAATATATCTTCTAGCCACTAGACTTGATTTGAGATATGCTTTGAGTTTCATTTCTAGATTCATGACAGCACCAAATATAGAACATTGAATTGCAACAAAGAGAGTGTTGAGATATGTGAAAGGCACACTTGACTTTGAAATTTTGTATAGCAGAAGCAAAGACCCTAGGCTGTGGGCTTATACATTCAGATTGGGCAGATTTTGTGGATGATAGAAAATCCACTTTTGGATATGTTTTCAGCCTTGGCATGGGTGTAGTCACATGGACTAACAAGAAGCAACATGTAGTAGCTCTCTCCTTGAGTGAAGCAAAATTTTGAGGAGCAGTAAAAAGCTTGTCTTAGAAGGATGCTATTAGACACCAAGATGCCACAAACAAAGCCTTCATCCCTGTTCTTTGACAATTAAGGGGTGCTCAAACTTGCCAAGAATCTAGTCTTCCACTAGTGTGCCAAACATGTGGAAATACATTGTCACTTCATCAGACAACTTGTAGAAGATGGATCTGTTTTGCTGAACTATTGTCCAAGAAAGGACCAAACTGTAGACATTCTTACCAACTCTTTGGGCCTTGACAAATTTGTAAAATTTTAGGATAAGCTTGGTATGGTTAGTAGATTGACCATTAAAGAGGGTGTTAAAAGTAATTATTATTTAGTAATGGTCAATTAGTTATTAGTTGTAGGCTTTAATAAGGTTGTTCCGAATATACTTTATGTTTTATTTCCTTAAGTATGTTATTTTTTATTTATCTCACATTCATAATGTGGTTTGTCATCCTTCATTGTAATCCTATATAAGAAAGCTTCCGCTTCTTATTTTATCAACGAATATCTCAGTTATCTTTATGTGATTGATTTCTGTTCTGTAATACATAGAAGCTAAAATATATATTTCAGATTAGCATATAAGGCCAATCTAAAGATTATTGATTATATAAATAAAAACATATAATAAATATTATCGGTTTTGATTGATTCACTTGAAATGTTGAGAACTAGATTCTCCAATACATGGAATAGGGAGAGGTAAGGCTCAAAGAAGCATGCGGGAAACAGTTCATGCCAGCTGTGCGTTTGTTACAAGGGAAATGCAAGACCAAGAGAATCCTTATCATTTTGTGTGTATTATAGAGGAGATGCAAGACTAAGAGGGTTCATCATTTTTAAATGTGTTTGCTGCAAGACTTGGATGTAATAAGTTTGCTTTTAAGTTTTAAGCTGCCGGGGAAGAATATATATATATTTTTGTGCCCAGGTATGCACTGGGTGCACCCTGGGTGCAGGGCATACTTGGGTTGCACCCAGTGCTCAAGGGGTACAAGGACCCAGGCCTGGACCTGTTTAGGCTGGGTACAGGGGCTGGGTCTTGCCTACCTGGTAACATAATTAACTTGGGAAGTTTGTGTGTATGTCTATTACTGAAACTTTTGTAAATGCTCTTTGGCTCTTTGTTGCTATGCTTTCCTATTCTGCCTGTTAAATGATTCAGTAATTAGATTGATTTGATTAAACCTGGGCAAATCATCAACAGTGATAGCAATATCTTGTATGGCCTCATTATATTTTTTGCAATTGAATGATTTGTAACAGTCATTCACTGGATCATGAGCTTGAATATATTATGTTAAATTTTTTCTTTATATTGTGAATCAGAAAAGTCTCTTGAGTGTATACTTTTGTAACTTTGTTTCGTACAGGTTGGGATTTCCAGTCTATGAGTTGTTAAAAGTTTCTATAAATTTTTTGGTTTGGCAGTTGACTATTATGACTTGAGGGATTTTTCCTTATGCTCATTTAGTTATCAAGCTAAATGAGTTACTCAGTATTACTATATTAGTTCGCTAAGATATCTAGGGATTTGGATTTGTATTATTGATTTAGCAGGATCCTAAGGTTTAGCTTCAAAATATAAAAATTCTAAGGCCATCATTCATCCTCTCTCTCTCTCTCTCTATATATATATATATATATATATACACATGTATGTATACATATACATATATATACATATGTATATATATACAGAGAGTGAGAGGACCATCATACTACATATATATGGTTAGTATCTCCCTCTCTCTCTATACATACATACATACATACATACATACATATGTATATGTATGTTTGTATAGAGAGAGAGAGGACCATCATCCCATATATATATGGCTAGCATCTAGAGACAAATGAGTTTTCGTTGATGACGATATAACCTTGTACAATAATAAATATTGACCATCATTTATTCTCTCTCTCTGTAATGTTCCACCACTCTGCTGATTTGTTTTACTGAGTTTGTAGGTCTGATTTTTGTTTTGGGTTTGTATTCCGTCTTTTGTGTTTTGAGTTTGCTAGCTAATGATGCTAAATAAGTACTAAAGAGCATGTACATGAAGTATAAACTTCAATTAAACTAGTCTACTAAGATGCATCAGATAAAAATACTTAATACTCAAAGCCAAATATGTGTTCTTCATTACATTAGAGATTACATAAAATAGAAGATTTACATAGGATTCAAAACTAGATACATCATATGCAATAATTCAACTTACAGCCATACAGCACTGTGAATAGTGTTTTGCTACAGTATCAAACCCCAATGGAATGCTTACAACTTTGGTTAGACGCATTTCTCCGACCAAAAACCGAATTGGGGGGCTCCCTAGGGCTGGGGCACCCCTTTTAGAAGAGATTGCAGCCTCTATAAGGAGGCATTTCTTTTTCTTAGGCTGTTACAAATCCTCATAAAAGGGCGGCTGGCTGTAGATGCACAAATCAGCACCAAAACTTCACTAAGATGCGAACAGCTCCTTCGTAGATGCAAATGGAGTCAATGGCAGCAAAATCCCTTCTAGAAGATAGCTCTAATCACTTGCAAACAGCAATATATGGCTCCAAAAGAAGCAACCAAACTCAGATCAGCAACTTTAAGGTGGTGTTTCACACCCTCAAGCAGCTCACAAACGAACAAGCAGCCCCCTTCAGGCTCACCCACTGCAGAAATCAGGAAACCCTAGTTTTCCCTCTCTCCCAAACTCCAAACTCACAAGCGAAACAAGCAAAATAACTTCAAACATGAAGAGGGTCGAACTTTTTCCTTCTAAATATATGTTTTTGCATTGAAAAACACTATTCATATAAGTGAGCACTGTTCACTTAAGTTATAATATTTTTTCACTTTATGAATGAATAGTAATTGAAAATTATAAAGTGACCCCTTCATTTTAAAGACACATGGTCCCTAGGCCATAGATGATGAAATAAAAGGTGAGTATCATTAATTTAAGCACAAGCATTACGCCAAACGCCATAATTCACCTTGCCACCATACTCCCGAGATCGACACTGCAATTTGACGACCAAGTGCCCGTCCAAGTGACCCTCTACCCAGACCCATTAGCCTACGAGGATCGACATAATAAGCTAATCCACCAACTTTGATGCTCGCGAAAGAATGGGGACATTACACACACTCTCTCTCTCTCTATTTGTATGCATGTATGTATCCATCTTTATATATCTGTCTATAAACCTCTTCTATGTGTATATGTATATTTGCATCAGCCTGCAATACAAATGGAGATATAGGACACCCAAAGATTATTGCATATGTATAACTATCTATCTTAATAATCTGTTTATAAACCTTTCCCTCTCTGTTTATGTATATTTGTGTGCCTCAAGCAGAAATGGAGATACAGGACACCCAAAGATTCTTGCATAGGATCATATTTATTATATTAATTAGGTGATATAGGACACATAACTAATTACTTGTATGGAAATCAGTTCATTGGTAAAATGTATGTCACTATTTCTTGCACCATAAGACACTTAGCTAATTACTTGTGTGTGTGTGTGTGTGTGTATGCGTGTGTGTATATGCTAGTGTGCATGCCTTCAATATGTGCATGCCTTCAATATGAATGGAGATATAAGACACCCAAATATTATTGCGAATAATCATATTTATTATGTATTATATTAATTAGGTCATATATGACACTTAACTAATTAGTTGAATGCAAATTAGTTCATTAGTTAAAACATAAGTAACTATCTCTTGTAGCATAGATTACCCATCGGTGGATTAACTGGCCATCTTATGCCCTGGGTTGATCTTTCTGTTTGCTAGCTAACCTTTATCTGTTCTGATAGATCTTTTAGGCCCAATTTCTTTAATTTTCTTGTTATTGACTTGCAAGCTTATTGAGTCTGCTGCTATGCTTATTATGCTTCACCCAATATTTAAGTTAGTGATCTGGTATAACTTTTCAAAATGTCAAATTATTTCATACAACCACGTTGTGGCAATAAGGATATGGAAATATTGAGGCTGATTGTGAGAATATGTGGAAAGTTGGAAACAAATCCAATTTTTCTTAAGAGCCCAATTCTTGGATGAATATGCTATAGGTTATCAAAAATATTTGCAATATCCATAGGGATGATGACTCCTATAATGTATCTCTTATTGATTAATTGTATTGATGGTGAGCAGGCAGCAGCAATGTTTAAGGTTTTCAAGAATGAAGTCCCACCAATACCAGATAGTTTGTCGCCCGAGGGAAGGGATTTTGTCAAATGCTGCTTGAGGCGGAATCCTGCAGAAAGATCTACAGCATTTCAACTACTTGATCATTTGTTTGTGAGAGATACTTCACATCACGAGTGTTCTGATCTTCTAACATCTGCAACAGCTGCTATTAAGTCTCTGGTAAAGTATGGTATCATATTACATTCCCTTTTCCAAAATTGTTTTCCCTTGTGCTGGTGAATAAACCCTTCGGGCATTATTGCATTGTGTAACACAGGGTACAAAAGAGAAAATTATTTATTCCAGTGCTGCAGTGACATCATCAGGAATACATTCAGGAAATGGAAAGCAACAACAATTACCTAGGTTGTATTTAGATTTCTTGAAATCTTAATGTTCCTGTTCCTTGATTTACCTGCTTGTCCTTGCTGATTCTTATCCCATCGACATTTTTAATGCAGTGGTAGTGCTCAGTCACAAATGGGGACACTTGTTCCCTCTTCAAATGCTCCATTATCACCATGTTCTACTCTTGAGTCACATAGCTTGTTTCCTTCACGATCAAGCACTACATTACCAACAGTTCCATTATCAGGAAATGTATCAAGTCGATATGTTACATGTGGTGTGAATGAGGTTCATTTGAACTTATCAGTATTACCCAATACAAGGAATGGGAGTGTGGGAATTTCTCAAATGGTTGATCGTTCAGAAGCTTGCAGTAATGTCAACCTCTATTCTCCTATGGTCCATAGAACAGAAGTCAGTCCAATGAGGAGGAATTGCAGAAGCGATGATATAACATCAAAAAATTTGGGTAGCCCGTCACAGGACTCAGACAATAATAGACGGCATTATCTTCAAAGAATGGCACCCGAAATTCCATCTCAGCAGCCTTCCAAGAGGGCATCATATCCAAATCCGTATTCGTAGGATCATTCGATGGTTGGCCAAACAGCCAGCAATGTTCTTATTATAAAAGGTGAGACTTCTCTTTATTTTTGTCTCTGTTTGAAGTGTTAGATTGAAATGCTAGTATTTTGGATGTGCAATTTTTTATATGGATGGGTTAAGATTTCTAAATTGCTGTACTAGTCCTGCTGAAAACTGAAGCATTTGGCAGTTCTCTTTTAAAGAAAGCTTAAAAAATCTCTCAGAAGTATATGCATCATTCTTCTATCACAGACATTTGAACTGCCTTAATGCTCTCTATGGATGAAATGACTTATCTTGTGCCTGGAAATAGAAACGACAGTTAGGTGCCGTTATGACAAGCTTCACCTAAACAGTATCTTCTTGTCCATCCGTTGTGCTTCCTTCATGATTCCTTCTCTGCTTGAAAGCTATAGTTAACACCTTGCTTCTTGGCCATTTTTATTTTAACATGTCGGGTCCGGTTTATGTTACTATGTTCTTGGGGTTTGGGTGCCGTTGCAGGACCGAATGGGTCTGGGTTCAGGAGTTGCATCTTTTTTCATGGGTGAGATAGCCAGGTCACAGCTCAAACATACCAACAGTTTGTCTGCAGCAGCAGGGATGTGCCCTAGCTGTCTGTCATCACTCCTGACAGGATTTAAAAAAAAGATGCCAAAACATAAGTGGTTATTTAAAAACATTTATAAAGTTAATAAAAGAATTAAGAAATCGTTGTAAAAAGTAAGCTGTGCCATGATACTGAAATCATTGTATAAAGTTAAAAGGGAATTGAATGTGTGAAGGAATTAAAATAGATATATTTTCTTCCTTCCATGATACTGAAAATGTGAAGTTGCGAGTGCTGATACTGATGTTTTCATGTGCATCAAATATAATATGAGGGGTGAGACTGATGTTTTAATTAAATGTTTGCGTGCATAGAAGGTAGATAAAGCTGTGCCATTTTTAATATTTTGCATAGTTCCATGGAGTTTCCTGACGGGGAGATGCAGGGACACAGGGATGGGTTTTGGAGATGGGGGGACCAAGGGCCTAAGTTTGGGGATGGTGGGGGGGTGGTGGTGAGGTGGCGGCGACATTGGAATACATATAGCACTTGAAAAAATAGTTATAAAAGGATTTATAAGAATTGCAAATGAAACTTTGGCAAACTAGTTTTAAGCATTTGAATTTTGAAGTGAACACTAATTTGACATCACTCCTCTTCATGCTCTTCATCTTGCTCCTCCTCAACCCTCTTGCTCTTCATTCTCACTCTTTCACCTTACACTTGCAATGTTCACTCTCACAATCACACTATTAGCTTCCTGTTAATTTGTTTTCTTTGAATTGGAATGAGGATAGAAGGCACTTTTATAGAGTTTTTGGGGTTTGGGTGAGGTCCATAGGCCATTAGGGTTTGGCCTTGGGCACAAGTTTTTTGATTTTTTGAAAAAGATGTGTTTTGGTGATTTGGTTGTGTTGTGACCTTTTTCACACATCGCCCCATTCAGGATGGGGACCCCTAATCTTTGCTCCATTCTGGTCATTTTGGCTTTGGTTTTTGGTCTCTCTCTCTCTCTGTCTGTCTCTTTTCTGATGGTCTACTTTCTGGGGACGTTCCCGTCTGCAAGCTTCAACATGAATTTGGCCAAGTCTGAAATTAGGGTTTGAGTCTTTCCAGCCAATTTGAGGTCGAATAGGGTGAGTAAATTGAAAATTGAACTTAACAAAGTTGTCGGCAAACATCCAGCAGGCTCTCAGCAAAAATTTATCAGATTCTGAGGTACTTACTATTTTTAGTAAGTCTGCAATTCAGGGCAATTTGTCAGCACTTTTGAGATTCCGACAGTCATACCACACTCAGAGTATATCAGACTGCTCGCATGCCAAATTTGAGCGAAAACAGACGACTTACTATTTTTAGCAGTCCGGCTTCCGGCACAGATTTCAGGGTCCAAATGCAGAGTTTTTCTTTGCATGTTTGGATATTCCTTCTGGGTTTTTCAAGACCTTCGCGATGGCATAACATGCAAGTCGAGATAACCACTTTCAGGATTCAGCCTTCCGAGGCTATTTTTAGGGTTTGCAGGTCGAAGTTTCTTTTGCATGTCGGATGATTCCTGATGGGTTCTTGAGCCGATGGTGTGACATACAAACGGAGATTCCCACTCGAAGGAACTTGCTATTTTAGCAGTGTGTCCGTGGCCACCCGGCGATTCAAAATCGCGACGTCGCGATCTGCGCGGCAACCAGCAGGAGATCTTTTGATCGCATGCGATTGCAGGTTAGGGTTCCGGCTTGAACTAAAATAGGCATCAAAAGTCAAAATCTTCGAAATCCGATGTAAACCATCGCGATCAGCATCCTTCAAGCTATTTGCTGGTGAAATTTCAGGTCAAACAGAGCACTTACTATTTATAGTAAGTCAGATTGGAAACATGCTAAAAATAGTAAATCAAGTGCATGCGTCAATGTCAGCCAGCAGGTCACGTGGTGAGGAGCGCTTCATTCAAATTTCAACTCGATCAAAGCATGGGAACTACCAGAAACAAGAGATTACTATTTATAGTAAATCACCTTCAGAAACATGCTAAAAATAGCAGGGTAACTAAAATGGGCAGTGTCGGCAGAACAACAAGATGATGAGGATGCAGTGTGTAAAATTTCAAATCAATCCGAGCTTCAGAGATGCAAATTCAAAGGACTTACTATAAATAGCAGGGCATGGAATACTGGCGAAAAACGAGGAAAAAATTCTAAGTCTGGAGCTTCATCCTGCAGCCATGGCAAAATGCGCCCAAGTTGATGAGGTAGCATGGAAAATTTCTAAGTTACCAGCTTCGTCCTCCACCATGTCCAAAATGCGCCCATCTAGCCAGAAAGTCAAAGGAGAGTCAAAGTTTTCTATCCTGCTCATGCCTTGAAATACGCCCAAAGGAGAATGGAGAGAGTTTAAAAAAATTTTCTAAGGCAAGCATCTCGTCCTTCACACATGGTGAAATGCGCCCTCAAGTCAAAGATGTTCAAGCATAAAAAAAAAAAAATTGCTAAGTATGAAATTCTTATCCTCCTCCACTAGCAAAATGCGCCCAAGGAGAGAAAAGGTCAAAGTAGTCAAAGGTTTTTATCCTTCAGCATAGGCTAAATGCGCCCAGCTCAAGGTAGAGGCATAAAAAAAATTCTAAGTGTTGAAAGATTCTCCTAAATGCGCCATCCTTCATACATGTTCAAATGCGCCCATCTTTGGCTGGTCAACAAAAGTCCAGGAGTTTCATCCACCAGCTAGGCTGAAATGCGCCCAAAATGAGGCATGTGAGGACAGGAGTTAAGGCGTTGAAAAAGATTCCTCCTCCTACATGAAAATCCGCCCACATTTGAAGTCAACAAGTCAACAAGGGAAGGCGTTGGAATAAGTTTTGTCCTCCTCACCCCTCTAAATGCGCCCAAGTTGGGGTGTAAAAAGTAAATGAAACTAGTGAATAAGGTGAAATGTGATTGAGGCGTGGTGAATACAAGGACAAATGATAGGCGTTATTCTCCAAAGTGGTAGGCGCCAAGGGTGATGGGAGTTATAAGGTGTTAGAATTTTTTTTAAGGCATGTAAGGGTGGAGAATGTATGCTGGGCGTGATTTTATTCTTCTTCAAGTATCATATGCGCCTAGGGTGGATGAAGTGTGTTAGGCGTTGAAAATGCAAAGTGTTGAAAATATTTTCCTAGGCGTGGTGATGAATATCCTTCAGCATGTGTCATTTGCGCCCAGGATGTTGAAGATGATTGCTAGGGCGTTGGAAATTTTATGGAGAATAAAATACAAAGGATGAATAATGCATGCCTAGGCGTTGAAATTGCCAGATGAAAAATAAATTAAGTGTGATGTGCTTTCAAGAAATATTTTCTAAGAAAACTTGATGAATTTTTCTCACCACTGGCAAGATGGATTGAAGGATGAATAAAAATTTTCTAAGGGAAATTTTTTCAAAGTGCTAAGTGATTCAAAAATTTTCTAAGGCACAAATATTTTCTCCCTTAGAAAAATGCCTAAGTATGATGAAGTGATGAATTTTCCTGAAGTCGGAGTGAAGTTGCCAGAGGATGGATGATAATACAGGATGAATTCTAATTTCTCAAGCTGGAGCAACACAGAATGATCACAGGCGAAGAACGGATTTAAATTTGACAAATAATATTTTTCCAAGGTTCAAAATTCCAGAAAATTAAATGAACCCGTTCGTTGGGTACCCATGGGTTCGATTCGTTTTGGAGAAAATTTTCTTCTGGGTATCGAAGATTGTCGATGAGGAGTTGATTTTAAGGTCTTCCACAGTTTGTCGAGGATTTTGGGATGAAGATTTTAAGTGGGCACCAGGTTGATTTGAAAATTTTCTAAGGCAAAATGAAGAAAATGTGTTTTCAAGGTGAAATCCTCCAAGACGATGAATTTGAAAGAAACTGCCTAGGTGAATTTGCTTAAATCCTTCGTAAAGATAGTTTCCTTGAGCCAGAGGTGGATAAAATCCAGGTTGTCAGAGCTCCAGCAGGTGAAATGAAGTTCTCAAGGATGGAAATTTGTCTAAGGCACGAACTTGAACACAAAGTTGGCGATGAACGCTTGGAGATCAAAGCATGAAAATCAGGTAAGTGATTTAAGATTATATTATGAAGTGTTCTAATTCCCCTCTCCTTGCTTGTTTTGCAGGAGAAACGTTGAGGCCAGAGCACGATGACTTGAAGTGATGAAGCAGGATGATGTTACCACCTTCGAAGGAAGATAAAGTTACAAGTTTCAATCTCGAAGAAAGGGTTACAAGAAATTTGCTAAGTGTTAGCTCAAGTGACGAAGATGAAGACCCGCCAAGAAAGAAGATCGAGAGCAGTGTGAACGCGTCTACAAATGGAATCTTCTAGAAGGATGATGGTGGACATTATGGCGCATTTATTACCCCACTCTCTTCTGTGGCAGTTTTTAGGGCAATATTATTTAGGGCTGAGGTGGCACGATTCTGGCCACTCTATTGATTGTAACCCTAGCCGTCTTTTGGGACTTGGCTAGCTATAAAAGGGGGAGTCCCCCTCATTTGTAATATTATTAGAATTAGAATTAGGATTCAGAACCAGAGTAGACATTGAGAGAGCATTAGCCTTAGAGCTAGATAGTGTAGTAGTGTAGAGCATTTTTGCATAATTTGGAGAAGAGAGAAAGTTTTCCCTTTGAAAACTTTTGAGGAGATTGTTGTGTAATACATTTTATGATAATAGATCTTTCATTGATGATGAAATTCGTCTTGTCATGAAATGCTAGCAAGGTTTCTTCTTCCTTTCATATCCAAGTAGTTTAACTCATGCAAGTAGCTTACTTCGGTGTGTGGTGTTTTATTGAGATAGCTTCGTTTTATTCCATACCACTAGCGGCTTGTTGATGATAAGTCCGCCTTGCGTGGTCAACTGGACATTATCTTGTGTTTAACTTCGGTTGTGGTTTACATACCTATATGCGTTGTTCTGATGGTGTATGTATGTTAAACTATAACTTGAATACCTTTTGCTATCCCCTTTGAAGATTGCACCGATTTTGCTGAGGCTGTCCGACGGAGGCTAGGTGAAATCCGGTTGAAGTCTATTGAAACGAAGCCCCACATACCTTGCATTTAGAATAGAGTATAAATTTCTTAGGCCCCTTTCCTTTTTACTTTCCGTACTTTCTTATTAGTCTTAGGAAAAGATACACATTGCCAAATCATACACGTAAGAATTCCCCTTCAATATCATACATTAGCTGCTGACTGCAAGAAATCTGGACAATTGTGTAAGTCCCCTTGTACGAACACAGCAATACACATCAACCAAACTGGGTCTATTCGCACTAAAGGAACCTTGGAGTTGAACATGCGAACTTTCTCGCAATCTTAGCGCATGGAATACTTTGATCAAGAGAGAACGGAGTAGCCCAAACTATTTTGTTCTGCTGTTTGGTATGGTCACAAAAACCACATCAACAGGTTGTAGGAGATGCTTGGGCGTCTTCAAGATGGTTGCAGACAACTAGGAGTCCCCTAGAGTCCTAGACATCTTGAGGACACCCCAGTGTCCTTGAAGTCCTAGCAACATCTTGGAGACGGTGGCACTGGTGGCGGGATGGTGGCACTAGTGGTGGGCTGGTGGGGGGACGCCCGCCCCCCCAAGTCCCCAAGTCTCCGAGATGGGGATGTCTAGGAAACATGGTTTTTTTTTTGGTGGGGGGGGGTTGGGAGGAGGAACGCGTCCTTGTGGAACACTGATATTTTGTCTATCTCTATTTTCTTTGGATTCGTTTATTTTTAATAACCTAAGTTATTAGGTTTTTATTTATATAATATATTTATTTTATATTTAATATTGATTAATTTAATAAATAAAAATATTTATAAAATTGTATATTTATTATTAATTATTTTTTATATATTTAATATTATAAAATTATAAATTATTTATTTTAATATATTTATAAATATAATATTACAAATAATATATATTTATTTTTGCAAATCATAGGTATTTAAAAATATTTATGTAGCTGTATCCATACCTGGCCAAAAAGAAAAACAAAGAAAAACACCATACTAGAATACCCAGTCCCAAACCCAAACTGGCAAACTTTGGACTTAAGGCAAACAAACATCTCGAAACATAAATGCACCATTAGATGTAAAATCAAATGAATGTAGAACACAATTACAGATGTGACTATATCTTGAGCCTCAGAATTTCCATGAAGACATTCACATTTCAGACTGACTAGCTTCTTTAGAGATACATTTCTCAATTGTTTAATTAACTCTTTGGAAAGTTCAAAAATATTAATGTACAGTTTGATATATAATAGTAAGTGATGCAACATGGATCATACATCATCCATATAAGAACTTTTGGATGCTTAGCTACGAATCGATGACATGCAATATTCACACAAAAAAATCAAGGGCTGATGGCATTCATCTGACATAAGGAGGAGGGAGATTATCTATAAGTAGGTGCACTGCCTTTTGATTGGGGAGGATGACTATCAATAGTTAGCACTCATTTGATAGGTTGGTTGAGTAGGATGAGGAGGGCCTTTAGGAACTCAACTGATGGACTTACAGTGACTTCCCAGTTCAACCAACGTGGGAACTTGACTGCCAATCACTTGAGCAAAGCAAAATCTAGGACCAAATAGGATGATGCCCAAAACGTACGCATTTATGCCTTGCCCCTGAACTCAAAATATTAAAAAACAAATACAAATACTAAGCAATACTGCAATAATTTGGTGGCCCCATCTTGACATAAACTTCATCATTTTTAATCTTCATTGGCCTCAGAGAGTGCAGCTGGAAAAGAAATTATGAATCAATTTGTAATTTTGTATTAATTATACTTAGAGTTCTCACGATGGTCTTCTATATAATGCTTTAAAATTGCAGTCTGCACACTCTAAACAATATCGAAACAAAATTCTCAAAAAAATTACTGGCACTCCTGTGGCCTTTAATATAATCATGCTTGCTAATACCATGTTAGGAATTGACAATCACGGATGGAGTGCACAAAAACAAGTGACATATTACGTAGGCAATGAACAATGCACATGTATGATTATGATTGCTCACACCGCAATAATTATGCTTCAATGAGCATTCACAAAACAAAATATACCCCCTCTTCTTGTTGCATCCCTCCCATATACTGCCCACAACAAGCATTACAAAACCTTCTTATATGAAGTTTTATTTTCTTTTTCATTTCAAATTTTCTCATAATTTTTTACTGTTGGGAAAGGATGCTGTCTGGACATATAGAATTACCTTTCTTTGTAGTATTGTTTGGTTTTGTTATTTGTTAACAATGAAGGGGATCAGATTATGCTGTAGTAGTTATCTACACAGCCTACTTCTTAGTTCTAATGTGCTTTAAGAGTTATACTTCTTGAAAGATGCCCAGATCTAGATCAAACTGAGATGAAAAATTATTAAATTGTTCTTCTTATTTCTTAACTTTGTGCAAGGGAGCCTGTGAAGGCTAATGCTGTTGAACTTGAAATCATCTATATTTTGTTTATCAACTTATTTTTTGAAAAGCTATGAAGTTTGTTGTTCTTGTTTGTTCACTTTGTACAAGGGGCCTGTGAAGGCTACCATTGTTTAAAATTTAAATAATCTATATTTCGTTTTTACTTTAAGTTTTTATCTATAAATTGTGGTCATGATGTAAGACTGACTTATATTGTATAATTGTTCAATTCTCTAATACCAAACATGATCTGTTTAAATCATCTTTATTTAATTTTCATCTATACATTGCCATGACACTAATTTGTATTCCAAAAATTGTTTCTCAAATCTTTAAATCTGAATATTATCAACATGATTGCTTCTGATATCAAATATCAAGCAAACATGAACTAAGACCTTTAGCCTTTGGGTAGACCAAAGAATAATTAATAGTTAAGTAACATGCCACTTTCTATAGTTGAATATAAATTAGGAGAGTCCATGCTTTATTATGAAATTACAAGAGTGGGGCCACTACTACGCTCATGATTCCACATTATGAATTCATGATGCCTTAGTGCGAGGTCTGTCAAGTGTGCTACTAAATTCTAATAAGTTTGGCAATATTCCCAATCCTTATGCAATGTCTCACCTCTATACTTATTTAAGTAATGTGTGGTGGTTGCAACTTTTTCAGTAAGACCTGTATGTGACATATGATGCTCCAACTATTGGTTACTCTTGTTTTCGGGACAGTTAAAGTGGGAAATCCGAAATAGTACTTGTATCAGGTGTTTACCTTGGGGTAAAACAATAGTTTTTAGCAAAAGTTAAGACATTCTTGAATGTGTGAGCTTGCACTTAATTGGTCTTTCATCATACATGGACATATTGGAATTGACCTCATAAAAAAATGCATTTGAATTGTAACTATCTTTTTCTGTCTCAGCCAATTGACCATGACATCTACCATTTGATTCGCATAATCCAGAGATTATAGGTGTTCTTTTAATAAGAAATGATATCCTTTTTAAAGATGCCTTTCTGAGAAGATCAGAAGTCTGTAAAGGAGATGCTAGTCTTGCTAGCAGCCTCTTAAACCTTTGTTTTTGAAAGTTTTTGAACCATAAAATTGTGAAGGATTTTACTTCTATGAATCCATGGATGATGCCATGTTCTTATAAGTGATTAACTACTAAAGTCACTTGAAAGTTCCAATTTTAGATATAACTAGTGATTCATAAATATGAATATGGAAATGCTCATACATCTACTACACATCCATTAGAATCTAATTTACAATCTCTACTTCAAATGCTATGCCCGAAGTGTTGCTTCCTCACTACGATGTGAGGATGCCGCAACAAGCATCAAAACAAATGGACACAATTCCATGAACATGAAAGCACACTCAAAACACAATGTCTACCTTGGAAATCCCAATATGGGGAAACCGGCATGGAATGAGATGCTTCACGGTCTTTGTATTGAGCTTAATCGAAGTACAAACTGAATAGACACAAATTCAACTCTACTATGGAATCAACCCCTTCTCCTCCTGTGTCTCGCAGTTCTCCTAATGTAATAACAGTGAACACTCACTATGGAATGCCATTATCCTCTGAGCTGAAATGTTTTGCGTAGTTTGACTTTGAATACCTCTAAATGAAGTTACAATTTGGTAGAAGGTGGAAACACAAAGGATAATCACTCATGCATACATTAGCCTGAATGGGTGTGCAGTGCAAATGCATATGCATGGATCTAACAAGCTTGGCTCTTCACACCTCAACTGGATCAGTGGTTAGCTTTGATGATGATTGAGTATGCTGTCTTATGTGAGGTTTTTGGTAACTTCTTGTGGAATCCTAGTGTTCTCAGTTTTGTATCATTATGAAATCTAGATACTCTGAAGCTAGCACAACTGATTGTATTGCATACATTCGTTTTACTTGTCCCTGAAGGCAATATATTATCACATCATTGAGATCCAATAAATCAGAACTGTTTCAGATTATACATTCTTTGTGGAAATGTTTTTGGTTCCATAGGAACTCCTTAGGGAGATATAAGATGTAAGGTTAATGATGAAGAGGCTTTTGTTCCTCTTTTCTTGGAGAAATCTCCATCCTCATCAAGATAAATAAATGGCTTTTGTAACTGCTGAAAGAAATAGTTTGTTGATGATTGTGATACTAAAGTATTGTCCCTAGCTTGCTTCACTTCATTTTTCATGTCTGCCCCATGAGGCATACATCTTTGCTGCCTATACACCAAAATTATTCTCTGCAAGCTTTGTGACGATGCTGCAAACTTGCATCTTCCTAACCATGGAAAGTATCTTGGACTATCTCTTCATTGTTAATTCTTCTCTCCTCCATGGAAATTAAGCAAAGAGTACTGTCACAACTTCAATTGCTATATTGAAAGCTTTATGCAACATGCTGGTACCAAAATGATTTGTCATGCTACATCCCAGTTAAACCATCCAACATGGTACATTGAGAGGAGTTGGATGAGTAACCCAGGGCGTGATCTGCATCTCTCAGCATCCCAAGGACCACTATCGAGCCAACATCCAGACAGATTCTGAACCATACTGCTGAGTGTGATATTCTGGACACGCACTATCATATCTGGTGACAGCGACTTTGCTACTGGTGATCAAAATACCTCTACTCATCGTGTGTAAGCTACCTGAGGCGGTTAACAGCAAACTGGCATCGTGACGGACCAGTGTCGAGTTCTGGAGCAAACATTGTAATTGACACGGGCCTGTTGGAAGTGTGTAACAGCGCTAATATTCTGGTCTATAGTTTCAGTAAGAGTCACTCTATCAGATCTATTGTTGTTAGAATGAACTGAAATGCATATAATTGTATGTGCTGAAGTCAGAAACAGTGTATGTTATGATTGACACAATTAAATCTGAGTGCCGTTACTTTGATTACTCACAGTGTTAGTCTCTCATTGATCTGAACCAGTTTATATTATTTTCTGCTTGTATTAACTTCTCAGATCTGAGAATAGTTTCTATATCAGAATTGCATTTACCTTGTGAAAATAGAGCCAGGCATATTTCAGTGGTATCAGAGCCACAGTCCTGCCAGCCTGTGGACAGTTTTGTATATGCAATTGAGCCAAAGAGATTTGAGAACAATTGAAAGAGACAGGAAGAAAACTGAAGCATCCTCTCAGAACGGTGACAGTGGAATAGTAGGCAGAGGTAAGAAAAAGATGGCAGACCAGAACGATGAGTTCAAGGCATTTTTGCAAAAGCAAGAACAAATGAACCAAGTGCTGATGCAAATGATGCAAACCCTCACTAATGCAGTTACCAACAGGCAGATCGGTATTTAACAATGCGGATAAGGGCAATTCAGAGCGGTCTGGAGCTGGACATCAAAGCAAAACTTCAAAGGGATCATCTCTCAGACCCTCCCAGCCCACTTTCTTACCTAGGACAGAGGCACCACAAGGAGGACAAAATCAGCCTGATTTTGAGACTATTCTGGAGGATTACTTGAAGCTTAATGCCACCATTCGAAGGGAGATTCCCTTTGATCAGTTCAATAATGCTAGAAGGGGATTTAGAAGTGACAGGAGGCAACATCTGCAACAATCTAATAAAGACCTCTAATATAAAGTAAGCAAACTTTCACTCCCTACATTTGATGGTTCGGGGAAAATTACTGCACGTGCATGGGTTCAAAAGCTAGATACATACTTCTCTCTCAGCCCTATGACCGAAGATGAAGCAATCAAGTTTTCCATTTTGCATTTGGAATGTAGCTCACGAATGGTGGCACCATGGCATTGTGACACAAGGGTTTGACCTTGTTACTACGTATGCTGATTTCACACAAAAGCTCATAGAGAGGTTTGATAGAAAAGATCTGGAGGTGTACTTCCAGGAATTGAAAAGGGTAAAGCATCATGGGATAGTGGATGATTATGTTGCAGAAGTCCAAAGGCTTGTTGTTATGGTTCTGGATGTGACATATAGGAGACTCATGTTCCTTTTCATCAAGGGGCTATTAGAGTCTTGTGGTTTGGTAAGGGCTTTAGAGCCAACATCATTGGAAAAGGCTATTCGAAGAGCCTTAAACCTTGAGGACTCCACCATGAAGAGTAAACCTATGATCAAGAGCACACCAATGGGGCAGCAAAGAAAACCATTCCACAAGGCTACTTATCCACCTAAAATCCTTCCTCCAAGGCCTACCGGAATGGACGTGTCTAAGATTGAGCTCTAAAGGAGAAACTTATGCTTCCATTGTAAGGAGCCTTGGGGTCCAAGCCATAGATGTTTGGGAAAGGTCAAATCCACTACATTGAGGTAGTTTCCAATGATAAGGTGGAAGTCGTGGAAGGTGAAACCGAGGAAGCTACTAATGAGGATGAGCAAGAGATGGCCATAGAAGGAGAACATATGGGAGGCACCCTTGCAACACTTTTAGGGGCACCATGATACCATTCTCTCCGTGTTAGAGGGGTTCTTCAAGGACAAAGAGTGACAATATTGATAGATAGTGGAGCCACTCATAATTTCATTAACAAGAGGACCATAGCCAAGATGGGTTTGAAGGAAGCTTTGAAGGGTTTGATGTATCAGTTGTGGGAGGTAACATTCTTCCTTGCACCCGTTGGATTCAACAGATGGAGTTGATCTTAGGGGGACACATGGTGTGAGACGATTTCTACATGGTTGACATTGGTGATATGGATGTGGTCTTGGGAGTAGAATGGTTACATTCACTTGGGGAGTACACAACCAACTATTAGACCATGGAGTTGAAGTTCAAACATGATGGGAAGGAGATCGTCCTTCAAAGCCTATCCAAGGGTGGTCTGATGGTAGTTTTAGCTAAGAGGATGGAGGGAACTTTTCGTAGAGATGAGGTGGCTTGGCCAACAGAGTGTTTGATCATAGATACTAGTCGTCCAAAGGAGGGAAGATACTACCCCATTGACATCTAGTCCATCCTAGACAAGAAGTGTAAGGTATTTCAAGAGATCCCTTTCGGATAATCACTTGATAGAGAATTTCAGCATGTGATTGAGCTTGATGAGGGAGCCAAGCTTGTCATCACCACTCCCTATCGGCATCCCAGGATGTATAAGGAGGAAATTGAGAAGGCAATCAAGGAATTGTTGGACATGGGGCACATCCGTCCAAGCTCTAGCCCTTTTGCTTCATCCATAGTGTTGGTTATGAAGATGGATGGGACGTTGAGGATGTGCATTGACTATAGAGCACTCAACAAGAAGACAATCAAGAACCGCTATCCCATTCCTAGGATTGATGAGTTGATAGATGAGCTCCATGGTGCAGTATATTTCTCTAAGATTGATTTGCACTCAGGATATCATCAAATTAGAGTGAGGGAGGAGGATATGCATAAGACGGCTTTAGGTGTCACTATAGGCACTATGAGTTCTTGGTCATGCCATTTGGGTTGACCAATGCCCCGCTACCTTCCAATCTTGTATGAATCAGGTATTTATTCTAAAATTGAGGAATTTTTTTCTAGTTTTCTTTGATGATATCTTGATCTATAATAGGACATGGGAGGATTGCTTGAAGCATATAGGCACTATGAGTTCTTGCTCATGCCATTTGGGTTGACCAATGCCCCGCTACCTTCCAATCTTGTATGAATCAGGTATTTATTCTAAAATTGAGGAATTTTTTTCTAGTTTTCTTTGATGATATCTTGATCTATAATAGGACATGGGAGGATTGCTTGAAGCATATAGAGGAGATGCTTGACATATTTGAGCATCATTCATTTTATGCCAAGATGTCAAATTGTGAGTTTGGAATGACGAAAATTTTGTATTTGGGGCATAAGAGTAGTGCTCAAGGGGTTAGTGTTGATGGGGAGAAGATCAAGGCAATTTAGGATTGGCCTAGACCCAGGAACTTGTCACAGTTGAGAGGATTTGTGGGCCTATGCAACTATTAAAGGAGGCTTGTGAGAGGGTTTTCACAACTTGCAGCCCCATTGACCAACTTGACGAAGAAAGGGGCTTTCTCTTGGAGCCGTACAACATAACAAGCTTTTGATAAGCTTAAGGAGGTAATGAGTTCATGCCCTGTTTTGGCTATTCCAGATTTCTCACTCCCTTTCGTATTTTAATGTGATGCTTCAGGAGAGGGCATTGGAGTAGTTTTGATGCAAAATAAACATCCTATAGCAAATGAGAGTAGGAAGCTCAAAGATTCAGAGAAGGTCTTCTCTATTTATGACAAGGAGATGCTAGCCATCATGCATGCCCTTGCCAAATTTAGATAGTACTTGGTTTGTGGGAAATTTGTGGTAAAGACGGATCACAACAGCCTTAAATTCTTCCTCAATCAATGAGATTTGAATGATAGACAACAAAAATGGGTAAGCAAACTCCAAGCCTATGATTTTGATATTGAGTATGTGAAGGGAAAGAACAATGTGGTAGTTGATGCCCTCGTTAGGAAGCCATATCTTTGCTCTATGTTTGATATATCTGCTGATTGGAAGGTTACCATAATAGCCGAATAAGCAAAAGATCCCATTGCTTCTGACATTTTAGATGAGAAGTTGCTTGATGATAGATACAAGGTGGTTGAAGACCTCATCCTCTACAAAGATCGTGTGTATCTTGTGGAAGAATCCAAGGTTAAGGAGAGGATTATGAGAGCTTGCCATGACACACCCAATGCTGGTCATCCGGGATTCTACAAGGCATACAAGCAAATAAGGGAGTGCTTTTCATGGAAGGGACTAAAGAATGATATATTGCAGCATGTAAGAGTGTTTGAAATGCCAATGAAACAAGACCGAGCATGCCTTTCTAGCTAGTTTGTTGCAGACCCTACCCATTCCAAATTAGAAATGGGAAAGCATCTCCATGGATTTCATTATAGGCCTACCCAAGGTGGAAGGTAAGGATTATATTTATGTGGTGGTCGATAGGCTTACAAAGTATGCTCATTTCATGCCATTACTTGAGAATTTAAGGCTCCTTAAGTGGTTGATCTATTTTTTAGAGAGATATTTAGACTTCATGGATTGCCCAAGAACATTGTGAGTGATAGGGGCAATAGGTTTACCAGTTTATTTTGGCAAGAAATCTTTCGTTTGGCTCACACGGAATTAACTCCAAGCACTAGCTACCACCCTCAAACAGATGGACAAATTGTGGACAAATTGAAATATTCAATAAGTGGATTGAGGGGTACCTAAGAAACTATGTTATAGGGCAGCAATCAACTTGGGTGAAGTGGTTACTTAGGGGAATTTTGCTACAACACCACACATCATATGTCTATTGGTATGTCTCCCTTTAAAACACTTTATGGATATGATATTACTTCTTTCATGGATTTGATCCTTGTGGATAGTAGAGTGCTGGGTGCTAAGTATGGTGCGACAAAATGTTGATATCTTGAATATACTCAAGGAGAATTTACAGCGGACCCAAAACCAACAAAAGTTATATGCAGATCAGCGTAGGATTGAGAGGGTCTTTGAGGTTGGTGACATGGTCTACTTGAGATTAGAGCCCTACCAACAATCCACCCTTAAGGGGATTGAAGTGGAGAAGCTGAAACCACGATTTTATGGCCCATACAAAATCCTAAGGAGGACTGGAGAGGTTGCATACGAGCTGGAACTTCTCAAGGACAATAGAATCTACAATATTTTTCATGTTTTGTGCCTTAAGAAGGCCCTTGGACAGCATGTCACACCCACCTTAGAGTTGCCTCCGCTTGATGATGAAGGTTGATACTTGAACCCGAAATGATATTGGACGTGAGAGAAGCGGTTGAGGAACAAGGTCATTCTGGAATACTTGGTGAAGTGGAAGAATCTCCCAATCGAAGATGCAACATGGGAGGGTGCAAAATTTTTTGAGCATCCTAATTTGAGGTTGCTTGGGGACAAGCAACAATTTGGAGGGGAGGGGGGGGCGACTGTCGCGTCCCAAACCTTTCAAATTGAATTTGGCGGGAAACAACCAAAAGTGTTTTTAAACACTACTTTATTTAAATAATAATTATATTAAACATAAATTTAAATTATTAAAAATAATATTTAAATTTCTTCTTGTTGTTGACTTGTTGGAAGGCTTGCTGATAAGCGTGTATATATATATATATATATATATATATATATATATATATATATATATATATATATATATATATATGAGAACTTTGTCTTAGCAAGATCATCACGAATTTGGACAAAACTGTCATGGCTGGCTGCTAGGGACGCAACCCCCTTGCTGCTTTCATCAGGTTGACATGACAAACTCACCTTGCGAATTCATGCTTTTTGTTTATCTCCGCCATTCATTCAAATCTTAACTACATTTCTATGACTAACAGGTGGGACAAAGTGAGCTGGTGTCAAGGATGATTAACGAATGGTGGCAGAGCTATAAGCTCTGGCCATGCCATTTTTGGGAGCTCCGATCCGCAAACACACTACTTCAAGCAACCGAACTTGAGACATTGAGAGGAGTTGGACAAGTGATCTAGGGTGTGATCTGCATCTCCAAGCATCCTAAGGACCACTATCGAGCCAACATCCAGACGGATTCTGAAGCATACTGAGCATGATATTCTGGACATGCACTATCATATCTGGTTACAACGACTTTGCTACTGGGGATCAAAATACCTCTACTCATCGTGTGTAAGCTACCTGAGGTGGTCAACAACAAACTGGCATCGTGACAGACTAGTGTGGAGTTTTGGAGCAAACATTGTGATTGACACGGGTCTGCTGGAAGTGTGTAACAGCGTTAAAATTCTGGTCTCTAGTTTTAGTAAGAGTCACTCTATCAGATCTATCGTTTGCAGAATGAACTGAAATGCATATAATTGTATGTGCTGAAGTCAGAAACACTGTATGTTATGATTGACACAATTAAATCTGAGCACCGTTACTTTGATTACTCACAGTGTTAGTTTCTCATTGATCTGAACCAGTTATGTTAACTTCTCAAATCTGAGCATAGTTTCTATTTCAGAATTGCATTTACCTTGTGAAATTAGAACCAGGCATATTTCATTTTAAGCCTCAAGGTCTAAGCAGGCAGGCAAACATTATTAAGGTAATGTTTTATATTGTAATAGTCAATTAGCTTTTGGGTTAGACTTTAGGAATCTTCTTTAATAAAGTCATGTTGACTTTAGATATTTTTCCTATGAGTTGTCACCCTTATCCTTTGTCGATAAGATATTTATCATCCTTATCCTCTGTGGATAAGATTTACCTTTTAGCTTTATGAGTTGTTATCCTTATCCTTTGTGGGTAAGGCATTTGTCATCCTTATCCTCTGTGGATAAGATATTTGTAATCCTATATAAGGATGATTTTGCTCCTTATTTCTAAATAGATTTTTATGCAATCTTGGTGCACTTCTTGTGTGCTGTTTTTAAAATAAATATCACCTAGACTAACAAAGTTTTTAAGAGCTACGAGATACATAGGAAATAGTAGAAAAGCAACATAAGAAATTGAATTTCGTTATGTCTCTAGATGACCAAAAAGTCAAGGAGACTGCAAAGTTATAAACAACTTAAAATTGTCAAGAGGGACTGCCTCATTCATCTCCAATGAATAAAAATAAACAAAATGTTTCTTCACCAAAAACATGAGAGAGCTGGCCAACATCTTTGAGAGCACATAACCCAAAGAAAATAAAATGAATGTGAGAAATAATTTAGAATCTTTCCTTCTAACCATCACAGAGTAGTAGCATTAGAAATATTGTGCAGACAATTAATTTGTAAAAATTTGTAAAAAGTCTTGGAAGCAGAATTTAAAAATGTTCTTGTTGGGGGAGTGCTGGCGATGCTTTCCTCAGGTTGCAGATAGGCATGTGCATTCCTAATAGTCAAGCTGACTAGTGGAACTTGACAAAGGTGGTGAGGCAACTCTTGTGAGGTGGTCTGGACTTGGTGTGTGGAGTGATTGCCAACTTGTGTTTATCTTTGCCATTTGAAGGGGTCAAAAGAAGCAATTAATCAAACAAATTGGCCAAGGTCCCTGTGGAGCCTGGTGTTGTAGAGATGTCGTCTCCCAAAGGAGAGAGAGTCATCCCTGCTTGGTCATAAAAATTATTAGCAGACAATAACACTCTGGAATCTCATTGTGGATGGGGCATGAACAAGGTTACCTCAAGTTTCCGGGACAGGGACGGCATGGGATGGCGGGAGGAGTCCCCAAGTTTCCGATTTTTGAGGCCAAATTTAGGGACGGCAGGGGACAGCTATATAAAAATATAGGGAAATTTTATATATTCAATAGATAACATGAATAAGGCATGCATAATATACATTATAGAACATTAACATATAACATTTGTGTTCAACATTATGCCAATGCTCAATATGCATTCAAAATTAACATACACGAATCATTAAACAACCTACAAGCTATGAATTATAAACTTATATCAAAATGCCGAAAGGCTACATTGCTGCCATATAGTTTTAAAGTTTGCTATGAAAATAAAAATACAATATCGTATTTCAATAATGAATACAATATAAACAAAGAGCACTGCTGACCCTAATCATCTCTCATAACCGCATCAAAATTAGAGTCATCCTCTGAGTCACTGCCACTGTGATGCTCCTCCTCATCCAACGGAACCCCAACCAAACCCTCAGCTGTCTCCTCCTCATCTACCTGTGCCACGTCCTCGGGATCAATATCCCACTGTAGAGTTGGAGTCTGTCGATACTCTGGAGTCTGCCGATCCTGAAGCCGAAGAGCACTATGAACGGCCACTAGCTTCTCCGCTCGTCTAGAGGTAAGTCTATTCCTCTTGAGGGAGTGGATAAAGCTATACGTGGACCAATTCCTCTCTGCAACAGAGGAATTGGCAACCTGTGCAAGTAGGCGAGTAGCAAGTGTCTTCAACTGCGGAGTATCCCTCCCATGATAGGTTCACCATCCAATAGGGTTCGATTGAGTTAATATAACTCTATCCAACCTCGTCTGTGGTTTACTCAAGTTTGGGCCATTAAGATTTGCAAAGTCTAGGAATTGTGACCAAAGTAGTGAAGCCTACTCTGCTGGATAAATCTTTTCAATGGCCCGTGTGAACCCATCTAAAACCTTAGCATCATCATATGGAGGCACCCTACCGTCCCTTGGTGCATACCATTTTGGATTTAGAGCAAAGGTAGGCATATGAAGTGGGGTGTGCATTGTATTCCACCTCTGTGTCACAATGGGCCTAATGTGTTGCTCATATAAATCCAAAGTGGGATCCTTTGCCGAAATAACTTGTTTGATCTTCCCAAGCATACTGTCAAATGTCTCATATATCTCTCCAAGACTAGGAGAGTATGTATTGGCATATTTGACGACATCTACAATAGGCGAGATGAAGGAGCAAATATATCTGCAAAATGCAAACAAAAAGTTCAAAATAATTAGTTGACAAGTAGTGTTCCACGGAGTTTCGGGGACGGGGACGGGGGGACGGCGGGGGACGCGTTTCCGAGAGGGGAGACGGGGGGTGGCGGGGGGGGCGGCGCTAAAATACATATAGTACTTGAAAAATTAGTTATAAAAAGATGTATAACAATATAATTACATAATTGTAGAAGCCTAGCAATAAGTAAAGTTAACTATAAATATTTTAAATTTAAAATCAGTATCAGGTTTCAAAAAATGTGGAACTAGAAGCATAGTTGTAGGCAAAATATCAGTATTAGCCTATCAAGCTTCAAAAAATGTGGAAGCATAGTTGTAGGATGTGAAATTTCAAATTTTTGACAGTATGCCTCAAAGAGATGTCATCTCATGGAAATATGGAATGCAATGAATCAGAATTACGAATATGATAAATCATAAAAATAATAAAATTTAAATGATTTTTAAATTTAATAATTTATAGTTTTATTTATAGTTTTTTAAATTTTTACAGGCTGAAGAGGTGTTACAGTTTTCGTTTTTTTCTGGGGGGTTGGGAATGCCCGCGCTGGCTCAGGGAATGCACTGGGCGCAGGCTTCTGCAAAGCCCGCGCCCAGTGCATTCCCTGAGCCGGTGCGGGCCGGCATTCCCAACCCCAGCCAAGCACAAACAAAATAAAAACAAATAAAACAAATAAAAAGAAATGATATATTATTGATAAATGATTCAATGAAAACAAAAAATGATAAATAAAAATCTAACCTGGTGGTGGAAAAAGCCAGAAAATTCAGAAAACTCAAGGAAACGTCTCCCTCATGGAAGGAAACGGCGGGGGGACTTGGAGACGGCGGGGGGACGGCGGAGGGACGTTTCCCAGGCGTCTCCCCGTCTCGGAAACGTCCCTGTCTCGGAAACTCCATGTTTTTTGGGGGGGATGCGTCCCCGTGGAACACTGTTGACAAGTTAATTGACATGTTAGAAACTTCATAAGTTGGAACATTGGACAATAAAATTAAAATATTAAAATCAGAAATTTAATATGAAAATCAGCCATCTAATATGTCTTACCTCACATTGGCCCACCAATCGTCATCGAGTATCTTTTGTTTGATGGTCTTTCTTTGAGCAGAACTTGCATTAGGCCATCTAGTCCACTCTGCATTGACCATCATCAGTTGTAGAGGCTCATGCACCTCAGGCATCCTCTCCAACAAGATGAAGTATGTGGCATATCTACATTCATTGATTCAATGATTTATTAAAAAATAAAAATTAAAACAAAATCAGATTATGAATACAAATTGAAAGTGAAACAAAATGAAGTAAATGGCATACCTTGTCTCAATAGGTTTGAGAAACTCCTTTGAAATTGTTCTGAAAAGAGCAAGTGAGGTGTAGTGATTGCAAATGAACATCTGAATATCTCTAGCTTTTGCCACCGTTGTTTTCACCCAATTCAACTTCCCTATGTCTTTCAATGCATTGTTCAATGCATGAACACCACATTGGGTCCAAAATGTGTGCCTGTAAGTACCCTCCACCATCAACCCAGCCGATTTGCACACGTGCTGAATCGGTGATCACCTGCACCACATTTGCAGCCCCAACCTCCTCTATGGCATCTCTCAAAATGGAAAACTGAAAGTCTGGATCCTTACGTCTCTTCGAACAATCTACGGCTCTAAGAAAATAAGAACCAACAGGGCATGTGACTATGACATTGATGAGTGGCCAACGTCTACAATCAGTCCACCCATCCATCACTATAGAGCACCCTGTCCTCATCCATGTTTGCCTCATCTCCTCTATTAACACATTAACTTTGGAGCACTCTTTGTCTAGGAGGGTGGTGCATAGCTTATGATCTCTAGGGGGTACGAATGAAGGACCAACAGTGGCTATGTCTTTCACCATTTGTTTGAAATAAGAGGAATGGGCCACATGAAATGGAATGGCATGGGCAAAAAAGAATTTGGCAATGGGGGATTCAGTGGTTTCTCATGCTTGGTTTTGAAAATGTACTCAACTGAGGCTGCCTTATCACTACCAATCACCTTCCTCTTTCCTCTTAAGACAACTCTACTACTACCAATCGTGGAAGGACTAGGAGTAGGCATAGATGATTGTGGACTTGGAAAAGGAGACCCACCTTGAACCCCACCATCACACTCCATTTAAATTTTTTGGAACTCTAAAAATAACTTATTTGTCAATGCAGGACACACTCTAACTCCATGGCCCACCTCACCCAAAAAATGAGACCTAACTCGTGTAGTTGCCCCTACAAACATGGCAAAACCAAACCCTACTCCCCCCTGAATTTTTGTCTTTCACCCACGGCTGTCACATATTGAAGGAATGGTTTTTTTTTGTCTAATAGGTGTCTTGCATAGTCTTTCATGGTTTTGGTATTGGTTGATGAAGGAGGGCATTGGGTAGGGTTTCTTTGCTCTCTAGTTCTACTACCATCCCCACCACTTTCCCTTCTAGTTTGCATTTCAACTTCACTATCACTCCCACCCTCACTGTTGCTCATGTTTTTTATTTTTAGAATGCAAGTTTCAACTGAAAATGCAAAAAATTAAAAAAAATCAGACAATGTAAACTTCACATTTTGCAAAAAAATGAAAAAAAAAAATAGGGAAAGGAAATGCATACCTCTTTGGTGGATTTGCACTCCCAACAACACTATTTCAACCTCCTTTCCTCCTTCAAACTGCTGCTCCTTCTCCTTCAATGGCTGCAACTTCTTTTGCTCTCAAACCCCTTGGCTGCTCAAACAAACAAAATGCATAAAATGAGGTTAGAGAGGCCCTTTTTTCTTCATAAAGGAGTCAAAATCAATTGGGCCCACACATGCCACGTAGGCAGGGGCATTCTTTTTTTATTTTATGTTTTTTTTTTCATGTTAAAAGCTTGCAAAATGCAGGGTACTGCCGGTCGTCCTTGGGATGGCTCAATTGTCCCCCTTGCCGTCCCCGGGATGACCGGCAGTCCCCCATCGGGTCAACGGTGTCCCCCCGTTCCGGGGACATTTCCTGGAAATTTTCAAAAAAGGGGGATGGTCCCCTGCTGTCCCCATGCTGTCCCCCGGTACTTGGGACGTCCCGGGGATAGGGATGGGGCATTTTGGGGGAGTGGGGGGTAGGAGGGGCGGCGTGGGGAACGCATCCTCGGGTTTCCTTGGGCATAAATTCTGGCTACTTTGAACATCTTTCCAATGCAGTCCAAAACTTACATTGAAAAATCCTATTTGTTGGGAAGCGAAAACATGAAAGTTTGGGACAGGGATAGCACTTTGTAAGGTTGAAATCTTGAAATCTCAAGATCGCATAATGCGGTTGGCCTTAGGCAATGACAATTTCTCATTCAATTCACCCAGCACTTGTGGTGAAACCCTAGGCACTACAAATCAGTTTCTGTTGCATTTTGCTTACTCTATAAATCTTTTTCCTTTAACTGAAGTTAAAAATGTTTACCATTCTCCATAATTAAAAGCAGTACCAGCTATGCTATGTATTTTGACATGATTGCTTTATTTCTCAGTTCTCACTCAGAGTACTCATTTTATTGGACATATAATTTGATGTCTTATGTCTTATGTTTGAGTTTCCAAGATAAAACAATATTTGTTCATCTCTTATGCAGGTTATTCTGTAGTGTGAATGGAAGATGTCCATTAAGGTGATCAATAATTGAAATAGAGTGCAAACATATACTGCAAAGGGCAATTGATGTTGGAACAAAGCTGCTGAAAACCCATTAAATGTCTGTGGAACTAGAGATCCTGGGTATGTGCTATTATTGAGTTGCCTGCTTGAAATAAGATGTTAATTGCTTTGTAAGAAAGGTTGTGACTTGGGTCTTCAGTTTAGTTTTTTTTCTATTTTTGTAATATATCAATTCCTTGTATGCAATCCAATCTGATTCTATATAGTTGCGATGAAATTTTCCCAGGCGAGTTCCCGGTTTGTTCTTTTAACTGTTAATTATTATTTATCTTCTTTCATTTCCTCTGCTCATATTTTTTAATTTATGCTTAATCTTGTTTTTTCACACATTCAAGCTGGATTAAATGCAAAAATCCATATTTGATCAAACACTAAGATTGGGAAGTTCCAGGTTCTCTTCATTCTCATACCAGGGATGATGTTTTTTCAAAGGTACAGTAAATATTTATTCATTTTTCTGGTAATTATGGTATTACACTGAATGCTCATCGTCCTGCCTCTTTGAAGAGGTAAGATTCCTATCTGATTGCTACATTGCTAAATTATTGTTTCGTAGTTAAAATATTTTCTTAATTCTAAGCATGATTTGTACAAGGATTGTTTTCAATGTTTTGGAGTTGCTCATCTTAATTTCGATGGTCACCTTGTTTTTTGCATATAGGCAACCTAAAAAAGAGATATACCGATGAGCTGTGTCAAGGGATTTCATTATTATCTTAATCAGGGTGCCGGCTTGTGTGCTAGGTTCTTTATTTAAAATATATGATGCGAAGTTTTATTACCCTTTGTTAGGCATCTTATTTGCATTCACTGGCTTTTATGGTATATTCAGCTGTCTTCTGTTGCATGTCTTGAATCTGGTGGCTTTAATTTCCTGGACTTTTCTGAAACCACTTTAAGAGTAGCTATAAAAATAAAAATGCATCAACTAAGCTGACTGGTTTTATTGAAGGAAATGCTTTTTTCACGGTTGCTTTCACTTGACGAATGTTGAAAGGAGGAATTGTGTTTTAATGCGAAATTATAGATGCCAACTTTCAATGTAGCCAGTTTAATTGACAGCCCTCATTGTCACTCCATTGTTTTAATATATAGCCATGCACTTTATCGACAGGAGCAGTGAGCATGACTTGATTAGAGTTTCATCTGATTTCACTAATATTAGTGGTGTAGAAATACAACCAGGACAAATTGCAAACTGTTAAAGGCAAGTCATTTGAAAATGAATTTGTAAATGAGAAGTCTGCCAAAACATTTAGTATTAAATTTAAGGTCTGATAAGTTAAACTTTTCTGTGATATATGCAATGTTGAAAGACAAAGTTATCCGCTTCCCTGGAAAAGTAAGGCTGTTTTCATTTAATGGGAATAGATTTTTTTCCAACTATTCATTTATTTAGTATTAAGCCCCTGTAGTTCACTTATTTGTGATATTTATAGCTTGTAATTGCGACTAAGCTGTCCAGTTGTTCTTCAGTGTAAGATAAGCAATTACTTAGATTCACATTGGGCATACAGTTTAGCATATTTCTTGCAAAATCCCCTATTGATGCATCTCAATTAAAAGTCGAGGAAATGAATTAGATGTAAACAAAATTTGTTAACCATCATTAACATGAGTAGGTAGCTAATTTTAAGGGGTTGCAAATTAAACTTACTGAAGGGTTTTCAAGATGTGTAAATGCTTTTAATATCTATAACAATTCAAATTGGAAGTGCTATTTATTCAAAAAAATCATGTAATTTTTATTAGTGAAATCCATAAAAAATGTGGGAGAATCCTTGATGTAATATATACTATTTGGCATGTTGAAGAGAATTTTATGGCCACATCGTTTAAAATTTGATTGAATATTATTAGGATTCATCCTGGGATGAGCAAGTTTATGTCTCCGAAGCATGAGAACATGTTTGACACCTAAAACTTGTGAAGGCCACAACTTAGATGAAAAAACTTTTGTTGGTGTGAATAATGATATTATCTAACCGGTCTCCTAGGTCCTATTCACATTAGTCTAGTTAAATTTGCATAGGGTACACACAAGATACTTATCACTTTGTCTCATATTATTAGATTAAGACATTTATCATAATCTTATGTTATTTTATGTTTCACCACTTTGTCTCATATTATTAGATTAAGACATTTATCATAATCTTATGTTATTTTATGTTTCACCTTGGTTTATATAACTAAGGGTTTATCATACATTATGTAATCCATATGTTCATTCTATTTGCATTCTTGATAAGAATACAATTTATTGTCATATTGATTTCATTTCATTGTGCTTTCTATTATTAAGTTTGTAGATCTTGGGTGGCTATCTCCATAGCTAAATATTACATGTTATTAGAGCATGTTGAGTGCCTTTGGTTAGTATTTTTTGGGAGATCTTAAGTGTAGATCTTGGTAGATTTTGAAAAGTTGAATATGCTCTTCTCTTGTATGAAATGATGACCTAGAGAAACAAAAAAAATTGATAGAAATATTAGATTTTGGGGGAGTTTCTCTATCTTTGTATTGTAGATTTATATTAGAGCATGTTGGTGTAAATTTGAGCTCACTATTGAGCTTATGTTGTCCAAGAAAGTCAACATAGCCTTTTGATTTGTTTAAATTAAACATGTGAGGTCAAATGTGCAAGCATTTGAACTTGGGAGGTGGTTGTCAAGTTCAAAAGGTAGTTGCCGATTTGAAGCATTTTGGTCAAATTTGACCTTGCCATTGCATTCAAAAGACCCAAAATATGTAAGGATTGATTGCCAATTTGACAAATTCAAACATATAATCTTTCAAACATATAAGGATTGATTGTTCAAGGTTATCAGAGATTTTTTTCACCTCGGTTGTATAGATCATGTTGAAATCTTTCAAGAATATTCTCTACACAATGCGAGTGTCACCACCATAGTTCATACAAGAAATTTTAATTATATAAGTTTTTATTATGTAGGTCTTTGCAAACATGTGCGAGTAAAGTATCCATCAACATGCTAGAAGGCGACACATGGTGTGTTCACTCACTTGTGGCCCTATTGAACCTTCTTGTCGATGAAGAATATCTGTTGTGAAACAACTCTTGAACCTGCCAAACAACTTCTAAAAATTTGTAGGCGATTTTTACTCAAATCCAAGTAGTTTCAACATTCCAAGGTAGTTTTCGAAAAAATGAAGGCGATTTTGGGCTCCACGTAATATCTTGACCAATTGGGAGTACCTTCTACCCAAGTGACCTTTGATGTTAGCATGACATCAATAACTCCTTGCTAACAAACACCTCCCTCTCCAATGCAATTTTCATTTTGGTAGTCCATCTTTAGAAGACCATAACGCAATCATTCAATCTTATTTTTTGAGCATTTTTTTTGATCTAGGGTTGAATTTTGTGAGCTTTGCAGTGACGTAGACTATTCTTGATTTTGGAGTTTTTTTTTTTTTTTTCAAAAATTGCAGATTCTCATAGGTGTTGTCGAGTTCTCATTTTGTGAACTTTTGGGGTTTCTATGAGAACATTTTTTGGTGTTCTTTTAAAAAGTGCATAATTTTTAGTGCACTTCATAGTGATGCTATCAATTTGTATTTATTGTGATAACAAATTATACTTTTACTATATATCTTTATTTTGTGATTTGTTATTGCATTACCTATAAAGTGCTATATCATACTTGTTTGGGGATTTTTTTCATTGAGTGAATTTGGGGAGGTAGTCTTGTGGTTGATTTTTGATTTTATCATTTGAGGAGGTAACATGGGCTTTTCTATTCATCTTTTTGTGATAATCTTGGATAAGGACAATTATGAGTCTTGACAAAAATACATATTTGCACATTTCAAGTGGCTTAAACTTTTGCTAGATTTTAATGGATTTCTATTTGAAGTAGACACATTTGGAAGAAAATCAATTTGGAAAAATAATATTGATTATGTTGTAAGATTAATGTGTTTAATGTTGACCATTACACTATGTTTTATTGGGCATTGATTGCCTCCACAAACTTTGGGTTAAGATTTGAGAGATTTTTGGAGACCCCCATATGTCTCCATTCCCAAATGATTCCGTTGTAGATTGTCTCATTCCCCTTGATGCAAAAAATATCTCTTATGATGATACTTTAGAGGAGCTTGAATATATTGAAGATCTTGAACATTTAGATAACAAAGATTTCACTTCTTGCTTCTCCTCTTATTGAGATCACATCTCCATTTACTATTGCTTCTGAGGAGACTAGTGTTGTTACATCCATGGCTCCTAATAATTCAATGTAGTAGGATATTCATTGTCTTTCAGATACAATCACTTAGGATGAGTACTTGACACATTGTAGTTTTTTTTTTTGCGAGTCCTATTTTACAGACTTAAGGTGCTATTGAGGATATCCATATTCTTTTTGATGTTAGCTCTTATGGCTGCATCCTCTTCTTCAAATGTTACGAGAGAACTTTTAGACCCTCTTGTTCTTTTTTTGCATGACCATTTGTCACAGTTTGACATTGGCTTGGAGACTCTTGAACCACATTTGAAAGTCACTATCATCTTTGGGTCTTGTTCTACATTCATCTCTACTAAATTTTGGATTGTTATCTTTATTAGTGTGGTTTGAAACACCTGACTTGGTAGTGGTAGCTTTCAACATTGATATGAAGACAACATCAAAAACTTTCAAAGGATTTATATATTTTAAGCTTTCTTCTTACATATGCCTTTTAGGAATGGGAAGATATCATGCATACACCTTCGATTTTGTTTCTTCCTAAGGGGAGGAATGCTATTCAATGATCACAAACTGGTTTCTACATCCAATTTTAAACATATACCATTGGCACACATTTGCATGGTCTCTTTTTTTCTCTTTTATGGCAGGAGCTTTTTTGTCACGAGGTTTTGTTCTTTTAATACTTTAAAAGAATTATGCATTCTCTCTTTTAGGAAGGAGTTTTTTTCAAGTAGTTTTTTATCATTATTTGTTTTTTTCATTTGGCATTTGTACATGCATACTTAACATGGCCTAGTAGCTGGGACCCATCCTTGCATCATTTCCTTTTTTGCATAATTTCTTGTTCACCCTAAGTTACACTTAAGGGGGGTGTTGGTGTGAATAGGGATATTACCTAATTGGTTTACCTCCTAGGTCCTATTCACACTAATCAAGTTTACTTACAGTACATATATGATATTTATCATTGTCTTATATTGTAAGATTAAGACACTTGCCATAGTCTCATATTATTTTATGTCTCACCTTGTTCTATATAACTAAGAGCATCTCCTAATTATGCAATCCATATGTTCATTTTATTTGTATTTTTTAATAGGAATACAATTTATTCTTGTCATATTGATCTTATTTCATTGCGCTTTTCATTAGGCCACTAGATCTTGGATGGGTATCTCCATAGACAATTTAATAACTTGAATGAAGTGTTGTGCTTTTCAATCACATGTATATATTTGAAAGTAATCAGATAGGTGGCAAGTTAAGTTCTTTGAATAAGGCATCGATTGTGCAACACCTTTCTGAGATTTCTGAAGAGTAATGAGGCTACAATGGCATGTCTAGATAAAATATTATGTGCTATCAAATAAGCATCACTTTAAGATAATTTTTGGGGTATTATAACATCACTTTTAAAAATTTGATGATGTGATTTGATGTTGATTAAGACGCATGCCTATTTAATCATACATTGTGAGTTGTGACATGTGATGGCCTTTTCTAAATGTGTCACATAAGATTTTTGAATCAATCCATGAAAATTTAAGCATATAATTAAGGTAGGCAACGTTTATTCCACTTTCTATCTAAGAAATGTAGCTTCTTGTATCCATATAGTAGGTTAAAAATAGGGAAAGCAATTGAAGGTGCAAAGAAGTTTGCTATATTAGAGGTTTGTGGGCAAGTATGATAATGAAGAGCTTGAAGTGGATGAAGGTCCAATTGACTAGGTTTGTGATGTATTTGGGTTTTTTATTGTTGGCATAACAATTAGCACCTCTGGAGTGCGAGTTGGTACAGATAGCTATGCACATTGCGTAATGAGTGCTCTTCAAATTAGGAGGGGAAGCTCTCTCGTGTTGAAAATTAATGAAAAAGTAAAGTAATCTAAGTACTATCTTTTTGACTCAGTTGGAAAAGGCTCAAGGTTTCAAAAACCACGAACGTTGCAGCTAAGGATTTTCTCTGGTTTTGCAGATCTTAAGCTACAACCTAAAACTAACTACTTTAAATCTATCTAGTCTCCTCAAGAAAACAAAGCATGAGGAATGGAGCAGGAATGCTATACGATAAACTTCACGTTCACATTCACAATGTGAAGGCAAGGTGGGACAACTATTTGCTTGGCTGGGAAGAAGTTTATTAGAAACAAACAAATATATGATAAACTGAGTACAACTTCACAACATGAAGGCAAGGTCACAACTATTTGCTTCGCTGAATAGGTTTATTGACACACACATCAAACGATAAGCTTTAGATACATATTCACAACATGAAGGCAAGGTGGTGCAATTGTTTGCTCATCTGAATAGGCTTATTAGAAACAAAACATGAAAATAGCCAACTAGGACAACAAATTGCATTAGCGAAACACACATACAATAAACAATCAAACTAGCCACTATATTTAACTAAGATGACCAAATACCATAATAGTAACATGAAGGCAAGGTGGCGCAACAATTTATTATCATAGTAAAAGCTCATGAACAGATACAAAATAACAATATTTCAAGTAAGGTGGCGCAACATATATTACTATCACGTGCAAAAGTTAATATCAAATGAGCAAAGAGCTCTTATTTATAGACATCAAAGGTGTAGGGAACCCTAAAATCACCTTGAGTCAACTACAATCTTGCAAGCATGCAAGATTTTATTGCTAAACCCTAATAAATGAAACTATACAATTAACTGGAAAGCTACCATCAGTTAACTGAAACAACCTAATCTAAATGGACAATGTGCAACATGCACGTCCTTATTGAAAGCAAGTTAATTGGAAAACTACCATCAGTTAACGAAAAAAAAAACCTAAATGACAACTCCAATTGTACATAGGATCTCCAAAATAGACATGCTATGAAATGTGACAATGAGTTAACTTGAAAAGGAAACATCAAGTTCAACTTTTGTGTCTAATGTCTATCCTAGAAGGGTGGAATGTCTTGAATTGGAGTTCATTGACCGCGATCTTGAGCAAGTAACCCCTCCACGAGGTTATTGACTGCATCACTATCTGGAGCACTGATACTTTGTCGTAGCACACTGTGTCTTCGCAGCATGTCTCCACCGCCTGTGATCTAGCTCTGAAGTTCTCTACTCTTAACCACCTCATCAAATAATGCTGACATGATTGTGAGTTGATCTAACTTACAACCAGTAGAATCCCCATTGAAAATACCATGGATGAGCGCCTGCAACTCTGACTGAACATCAGTAAGCTCGACGTATTCCCCACTCTCACGTTGATATTGGCAAGGAACTCAGGACACGAAAGTTCTCACGTACCGAAGTGCACTAGCCACGTGTTCTCTGCTCTCAGCCAACTCTGAAGCCATCGTATCCTGTATTTTTTCCTTGAAGATCAACTGTGTCCTTCAAGTAAAAATACCCTCTTTGTCTTCTTCACTAGTAACTGAGTCGTATGCCATCCTTAGGTGAGAGATGATGATTTCATCTCTGGGTTTGTCAATTGCCAAGTCTCCCTCCTCATCTTGGATGCGTAGACGGAGTTCACAGGCGTTGTAGCTCAACTGATATAACTCTGCAAGTACAAAGCGACCTTTGATGATGAACTCTTCCTCCCAATCTACCAAGCACTTCCCATAAACAACTAGTTGATTAAGCTGATTCTGCTCTGCTAGTGGCTCTAGTATTGGTGGGAGTGAACCAGTGACATTTTTCGGATTATGTACAAGGTTAGTGATATACTAATGAAGTTGCTGGATTTCAGCCTTGAGGGCTACCTTGTCTTCTCCGTCTTTTGTCATTCTATCCTTCACACTCATCGTTGCAACTTGAAGGAACTCAACCTCTGTTTGGCATGCGCTTCTGCCAAGGTTGACCCTTTTGACTTCGAAGTCTTTAACTTCTACTTCATTCAAACTCTTGTCTTCTGGACGTGCAATGGTCTCTATGATGATCTCCTTGTCAGTGTTTCTCTCTACATGAACTTGCTTCTTGATTCTTCTATCTGGCGCATCCTGGTAAACATGATCAAAATTTGAATGATCAAGAATGTAAGATGGTTGCCTCCTCTTCCTACCCAGCCAATTCTCAAGCCAAGACGAGTCTCGACTAATCCCACTGGAAGGGTCTGTGCTAGTCATAGGAAGCTTTGATGAGTGAATGTGTAGAGGTATCACTACGCGGTGGTGAGTCTAGGTCCAAATCAATGTGAACCGAAATTGGAGACTGTTGTGGTGTAGGTGATGTCACAGGAGGTTGAATCTCGGGCTTTGGCAAGCTCTGAATTGTATTCCCAACTGGCTCCACATGTGTTTATGTAACAAGAACCTTTCCTTTTGAACTGTTAGGGGCTTTGTTCTTTTTAGGAGGGTTACTCCTTTTCTTTTGTTTTGGTTTCGATGAGGATGGTAGTGAAACATCCACCGGTGGCGGCTTTGTACTTGGCATGACTGCCCTCCTTGTCTTCTTGCTATCAAGGTAGAGTGTGCTGTTCTGAATGACTCTACTTGATCTCTCTTTTACAAATGAGTATTCTTTGGCAAACCAATCGACAACTGGAAGTGGCTATGTATCAACCTCCTCTCTAAAGAATTGAGGATGTACATCCCCATCATCATCTGACAATCCTCCCACATCCTCTGACAAGAAGACAAAAATCTGTGAGAGAACCTGCTGTAACTGTGCTTGCGCACCTCAAAATGATCCTCGCAGTTAACCCAATAATCCTCCATTGTAGGCTTGTGGTAAGGGTGACCGCTGAGGCGTGCTGATTAATGACCCCAAGGGTCATATGTGCATGCATCGACAAGGTATTTGAGATTAAACTTTTCTAACTCCTGTCCTACAGCTTTGGCATCAACTGCTGTCCTGCACTAGTAGATTCCCATTTGCATTGGAAAGTTGGCAGCTGGTTTACACTTATGGCGCAAACGTAGATGAACATCATATAATTGCCTTAGGAACTCCATGAAAACCGTTCTATCCGAAGGACAGTGAGGTAGCATAGCTAGATTTCCTGTGTATTCTTAGACGCGGATGTAGGTGTATGTAGGGAATTGAATGAACCAGTCCACCCATTCCACCATTGTTGCTTTGGCAACCGCTGAGATACAAACATGCAATTCCCGGTCTAAGTTTCTCACTGTGTATGTTAAGAAAGCTTCTTGCACACGCTTGAAATGTTGCTCGAAGTTTGTGAACTCAAGCTAGTCACAATATTGATAAACTTTTTGTACATCAATTTAATAAAAGGCAACTTGTATTCTTCGCGACCCACATTGTTTGGCAATTTGTTGTTCTTCTGTTTTAGCCACCTTTCTGCCATTTTGCTTTGACACTTATCCTTATCATCATTGAATGCTCTTTCACATTGGTCCATGGTAATGACTAAACTGTTCGGATGTTGAGGAATACCAAAACACCTCTCAATATCTTGGGGCCTGAGACTGCAAATCACCTATCCATCTGCTGATTGAATTTCGCGAGTAGTGGAATTGTAATGCTTGACACATGACATCACAAATTCTATGCAATGAACTGAAATAGGGAGTGAAGCCACCGCTAGCAACCCAAATTCTTTGATGTTTTGGATTATTGCTTTGTTTATCTTAATCGGATCCGAGATAGCCTCTAGAAGCACCTTATGCAGATTTGTGTCAACCGTTCCGATGAAGTCATGGGTCAAGATTGACTTAGTCCTGAATTCAAGCTGTGTATTGCATTTTGAAAAACTCGTTTGTTGATTGTGAACATGACTATATTCTGACAACTTTCTCCGGAAAGCTAAAAAGTCACCTGCTGAGGCTAAAAATAGCCTATTGGAGGGCAATTTTCACCAAAAATTCTGAGATGCGGGTTTAGTCCAAAAAATGATTCTAAGACAGCCCACAACATTAGAATTGCGAAAAAACGCCATTTAGCTTGACATGCAAGAGCTTTTCTGAAAAAAGCAACTGAGGGCAGCAAGGGTTGCAGAGTGCAATTTTTGCGAGAAAATATGAAATATGGGTTTTGTCCAGAAAATGATTCTAAGACAACTTAGATCCCCTGTTTTGAAAAATATTGACTTTTACTCCACCATGCAAAGGAATTTCAGTTGAGAAAATTGAAGCCTCAAGAATTGAAGCTCTGGAGCAATTTTTTTTGAAAAATTCTAACAGATGGGTTTTGTAGACCAAACCGTGCACAACCAACCCAAATCAAATTTTTCAAAAGTTGCCAAATCTTGGACAAGAGAAGAAAATCTAAGACGAGAATAGAAGAATTTAAGACAGAAGATAAAAGTTTTAATGCTCTACTTCTCTTGCTAAAATTGCCATCTTGTCTTGAAGTTTACTGATTAATTTGGA
>VDFB02326166.1:0-25874 GCA_007258455.2 Sequoia sempervirens
AACAAATTTTTATAAACTTATACATAAAACATCTTCCTTTCTTTGTTTTAAAAAAAAAAAAAAAAAATACTTTTAATACTCTTAACAACTGTTTTAGCAAGAAAATTTCAATGCAAAACCGAAAGTATGTAATAGTTTTTCCTTTACCTGTTCACGGTGGGAGAAAGAATAAAAAATACCATAAATTACAATTGAAGACCATCATAACTACCCAACTAAAGACTTGCATCAATGAGCTCTATCTATTTTCAACTTCCTCAGTTAAGGTTTTACTAGAAATTTGCAATCACAATTCCATGGTGGCAACTATGGTTTCAAATCCTATTCACAACATAATGGAAAACCTTTTTCCAAATAAAACTTCAAGTTTCTTTGAATATTTTACCAAACACAATGATGTTTTCAAGTCTAATAAGACAAAAAACAATAATGTACATGATTTAACCCAACATCATAATGAGTTGTTGTAGCCGCATGTATGTGTTGTCATTTATGGTTGTCGACCTTATTTAAAATAGCTTGTAATAATAAAACCTTTAGTGTCTAATACCTTTTACAAGAATTTCCAATGGTGTAAACACCTTTTAAAATGATCATGCCAATGGAAGTTAATAATAAACCATGGCCCCTTATAGCCATATCAAAATACCAATGCAAGCTACCCAATGCCATATATGATCAATCAAAACAAACTAAAGCCTTGTTAGGATGATCCCAAAACCTTATTAATGTCACTGCCATATGACTTTTAATAAATTCATCTTCCTTTAATAATATGAAATGAAATAATATCAATCCATATGCCAAGTTCACAATATAAACCATTGACACAATTATATTGCCAAAGCCATATGCCACATGTGATGATATGTAATAGCAATGCCATAAAGAAAAATGTGAATAATCAATCACATTAAAATTTAACAAGGAAGACTAAGATCACCTTAGAGTATACAAATAATTTGAGCCTTCATATAATCAAAATGAAAATACTTCAACTGCTAATCTAAAAATGATTAAGCTAAATATACCACAATCTGAAAGTTATCAACCTGGATATACCTGAGTAGCCATGTCATATATCTGAAACAAGATATATACCCTGAAATAAATGCAAGGTCTAAAACAAATGCATGTCTTACTATAATGAGCATGCTCTGTCATAATGCCCTGACATGATAAACACATGTCAAACATCAGTACCAACATGTAAATTTAAAGGTACATGCCATGAACCAACCATGTAAATCACCATGTGAACCAACTACAAACATCATTTGCCACCAAGATCATATAAATATGTCACCATCACCAAAACTAGTTTTTTCATCAAGGATAAACAATAAACAACTGAAAGCCAATGAACTCTCCCTTTGTCCTTGATGGAAAAACACATCATCTCTCCCCCTTTTTTGCCTCAATGACAAAGAATCAGAGAAGAATGTGAAATTCCATGAACATATAAACAATCGAAGCCAACCAACTATTCAATCCAAACTAGTTGCAAGTGAAACAATAGAGAAACGAATAAAAATATATAAGAGAGTTGTAAATGAAAAACCATAGAAAAAATCTCCCCCTAAATCAAATAGAGGAGAATCAATGAAGTAACGATTGAGAAATAACTCCCAATATAAGTCTCAGTCTTTCAAATAATTCTTTGGATAGAGGCATAGTGAATATATCAACCACCCATTCTTGTGAAGCAACAAACTATAGACCTACATCATTAGCAAACATTTTTTCTAAATGAAAGTTAAAATTGATACCAATGTGTTTTGTACGAGAGTGCATAACATGATTCTTAGAGATATTGATTGTACTTGTATTATCACATAAAATAGAAACATGCTTAGAAACTGTGATACCCATATCAGACAATGTTTGAGTCATCCAAAGCAATAGAGTACAGCAAGAAGTGACAGTGATGTATTCTTCCTAAATAGTGGAAAGAGAAATTGATTCTTGTTTCTTGTTGTGCCAAGCCACTAACCAATCACCAAGAAAGAATGCAACACCACTGGTGCTTTTCCTATCATCCAAATAGCTAGCCTGGTCAGCATTTGTATATGCAATGAGAGAAAAATCATTGCTTTTGGGATACCAAAGACCATAATCAACAATGCTCTGAATATATTTAAAGATTCTTTTAATAGAATTAACATGAGATTCTTTAGGTGATTCCTAAAACCTTACAACCATGAAAATTCCCTACCTTGTATTAGGTCTAGAAGCATTTAAATATAACAAACTACAACTCATTGATCTATATTCAGATTGATTTGCATCGGGAGAATCATAAACTTTTGTAAGTCTGTAACCTGTAACCATTGGAGTACTAATAGGTTTACATCCATCCATTTGAAACCTTTTGAGCATCTCTTTAGCATACTTGGTTTGAGAGAGAAATATACCATGTTCAAGTTGAGAAACTTGAAGACCAAGAAAGAAATTCAATTCTTCCAATATTGAAATTTCAAATTTAGATTCCATAATATGAGATAATTTTTTAGTTAAAGCATCATTATTGCAGCCAAAAACGATATCATCTACATAAACTTCAAGAACTAGAATATCAGTACCTTCAATCTTGACATAGAGATTGTTGTCAACACCACCTCTAGTGAACCCATTTGATGTCAAATGATTATCTAGCCTAGACTACCATGCCATAGGCACTTGTTTTAGGCCATATAAGGCCTTCTTCAACATGTAAACATGATTAGGCTTGTCTTTGCAAAAAATCACTTCAGGTTGTTCCATGTAAATCTCTTCATCTAACTAACCATTTAAAATGCAGTTTTGACATCCATTTGATAAACACTGAAATTCTTAAAAATAGAATAAGCCAAGAATATTCTAATGGATTCTAGTCTAGCAACATGTGCATACGTTTCACTAAAAACAATACCTTCCTTTTGAGCATAGACTTTGCAAACAAACCTTTCTTTTTTGTGAACAAATTTTCCATTTTCATCAAGTTTATTCTTGTAAACCCACTTGCCACCTATGACATTCTTGTCATCAGGTCCTAGGACTAACTCCCAAGTTTTGTTTTTCTCAATTTGACTTATTTTGTCTTGCATAGCTTTAAGCCAACATTCATCCAAAAGAGCTTCATCACAGTTCTTAGGTTCAAATTCAGTGACTAAACAGAAGGCTATATTCTCTTCCATTTGAGCTTATTCTTCAAGTTTAGCAGCCTTTCTTCATGTTTGAACTCCAACATTTCTATCCCAAATAATCTAAGATTGAGGATGATTTTTAGCAATAGATTTTGAAAGAGTTTTGGGCACAATATTTTTAGAACTTGTTGTTTCATCATGTTTAGGACTTGCTACCTCAACATTTTTAGATATTGTTTCAAGTTTTGTTTTTGTTTCTTCCTCATCATCCTACACAAGATCAATTTCTAAATGTGGTCTTTCATCAACTTTCACATTTACTACCTCAACAATCTTATTAAGCCTTTTATTATAACATTTATAGGCTTTACTTTGAGTTGAGTATCCCAAAAAGATACCCTCATCACATTTTGATTGAAAGCTACAAAGATGTTCATCATCTTTCTTAATAAATCATTTTCTACCAAAATTTTTAAAATGCTTTTCAAAAGAAACATTTCCATTGCATAATTCATAAGAAGTTAATTTTCATTTCACTCTAAGTTGCATTATGTTTAAAATGTATAAACTATATGGACAACTTCTTTCCAATACATATGAGGTAACTTAGCTTCATCTAACATGGTTCTTTCCATTTCCTTCATAGTTCTTTTTTTGCATTCAACTACCCCATTTTGTTGAGGTGTTCTATTGGTTGCATATTGCCTCTTAATACCATGTTCACAATAATCAATACATTCTTGAGAAGTGAACTCTCCTCCTTTATCAGATCTCAAGCATTTAAGTTTTAAATTAGACTCCTTTTCAACCATTTTATGAAATATTTTAAATCTTTCAAATGCCTATGACTTATGTTATAAAGAAGTAGCCCAAATCATTCTTGTATAATCATCCACAAACAACATAAAATAATTTTCACCATTAATTGACCTTTTTCTAGTTGGGCCACACAAATCTATATGCACTAGCTGTAAAGGCTTAGTTGAAAAATGCTCTTTTGTCTTAAAACTAACTCTAGTTTGTTTACCACTTGAACATTCTTTACACACCAAGTTTTTTAGTTTGTTAAGGACTAGTAGACCTCTAACATTCTAGATTTTATTGATTCTAACTAGATTGTCAAAGTTTATATGTCCTAATCTTTTATGCCATAACCAACTTTCTTCAACTTGACCCATTAGACACATACCTTCATTGTTGTCATTACCAGAGGTGTCTAGGAGATTATAAACATTACCTTTAGTCCTTCTCCCTGCTACAATAGTCTTTTCAGACTTGTTCTTGATCTCACATCCCTGTTTAGTAAACATAACATGATAACCACTATCACAAATTTTGATAACACTAAGTAAATTGAGCTTTAGGACTTCTACATAAAACATATCATAAATAGGTGTGTCCTCATTTAGTAGAAGTGAACCTTTACCTTTAATCTATATACTAGTGTTATCACCAAATTTCACATATCCACCAGTATAATCTTCAAGTTTGATGAATTTGTCCTTGTCCCCTGTCATGTGGTTAGAACAACCACTATCTAGGACCCCAATGTCCTTTTTAAAATGAAAAGCAGTTTGAACAAGCATTGATTACTCTATGCTTTTAACAAATTTAGGTTTCCAAACTATTTTATTTTCTGATGTTTATTATGCAGATTAACTTTGCATTGTTTAAAAGTATGTCCCAAAGTGTTGCATTTAAAAAATCTAACCTAATTAACAAAACCCAAGTACTGCTTATGCCCAAACCTTGGTATTCTACAATTCATGAATATGCAAGTACTCAATTTATGACCAACTTTTTTGCAGAAGAAGCAATAACCATGAAAGAAAGGATTGAATATGAATAGTGTTCTTTTATTTTGAAAAGAATGTACACGATTCTTACCAAATTCAAAGTGATTTGGTTTGAAACTCTTGTTTGTAGAGATAGATTCCTGCTTTGAAGTATCAATTGAACATTCACCTTTTTCAAACTGAACACCAGTTTTATCTCTATTTAGTTTCTTCTTGCTAAGCATATCATTGAGTTTTAATTTACTTTCATACTCTTCAATTTTCTTTCTAAGACTAACAATTTCTTGTTCCAATTTTTGTATCTCTTTGTCTTTGGAACTCATAGTTATTTTAAGACAGTCTTCAATCGTCTTAGATTCTTCAAGCTCAGTCTTCAAAGAAACTATTGCTTGATCTAGATTTTTCTCTTGAGTAAGGAATTCCTTTTTATGTTTTTTAATTTCCTTTAAATCACATTTTAACTCACCTTCAAGATCTATTTCACCATCTTCTAACTCAGTTTTTCTATTTGAATCTTCTTCCAGTTTGAATTCAACCATAAACATGGTCTCATCTTCTTCATCTAAAGAGTCGTCTGCTTTAGTGTCTATTTAATATTTACTAAACAAACTCTTTTTCTTTCTGAAATTGAACTTCTTTTTAGGTTTATAAACCTTCTTCTTAGACTGTTTGTTAGATTTTTCATCATCACTGTTTTGATCACCATAGGGACATTTTGCTACAAAATGTCCAATTTTTCCACAGTTGAAACATTTAAAGGGAAGTTTTCCTTTGTATTTACCTGATCCCTTTTTGAATTTTCTAACAAAGTGAGACTCCTGTGTATTAGAGTCTTCTGACTCATTTTCAACTATAATTTCCTTTTTTCCAGTTTTAAAAGCAGTTTCTTTTCCAGGTAAATTGTTTTTGCTTGTTCTAATTTCAAATGAAGTAAGAGTTCCTTGTAAATCATCTAAGGTAAGCTTATCAAAGTGTTTCTTTTCTTCAAGAGCTGAAACCTTACTTTCATATTTAGGATGCAAGGTTCTAATGACCTTTTTTACCACATTAAACTCTTCTATTTCTTCTCCTAAACCTCCCATTGCATTAACAACTCCACTTATTCTAAAAAAATATTCAGCCACCTTTTCATCATCATTTATATTCATTTCCTCAAACTAAGTTTTGAGAGTAAGAATATTTGACGGTTTGACTTTATCATGTCCTTCATAAATATTTTTGAGTTTTTCCCAAATCTCTTTAGTAGATTTGCAATGCATTACTTTAATAAATACATCTTTGGTTAAGCCACATAGAAGAGCATGTTTGGCTCTAGCATTAGTTTCATACTTCTTTTTAGCATAATTTGTGGGTATTGTGGATGGAACAACATACCCATCTAGAACTATGCTCCAAACATCAAGATCAATTGAAATCATATATGTTTCCTATAGACACAAAAAATATATAGATTGATATCACACTTGATCCTGACTTAACTAACACCATTTCATCCTAAAATCATCCCTTTGTCTAACCATTTAATCGAATACCCTTATTTTATTAAGTTCATAAATTTCCCTCTCTTAAGTAAATAAATAAATTTTATCTTGTTAAGTCATTATCCCTCGTTAATTAAATAAATCATTTTATTTAATTAATTCCTTTATCTTTGTTTTAATTAAATAACCCATTTTACTTAATTAAACATAAGTTCCTCTATTAAATTAAATAAATCAAACATTTATGTAATTTAATCTAACATCACCCCCTATCGTTAAATAAATCAAAATATTTAACTAATTCTAAATCATTTTTCATCTCTTTTTGATTTATTTTAATCCCTAAATCTAAATCAAATAGTCAAATCATCTAATCTTCTCTTAAATTAATCAAATCCTAATTAATCTAATCTAAATGCATGTCACATCCTCTAGCTTTTCCCACTTGCACAATAAAACAATTTAATTGATTTATAAATCATCTATTTTCATTCAAAAAAGGCATCAAAGATGGAATATTCTCCAAGCTTGAAATCTCCCTCCAAATTGACATGTACATCCAACAAAGCACTTAAGAGCTCTTACATGTCTCTTTCACAAGTCAAACTTAGCATTTAACTCATCTTTCCATCAAATTCAAATTTCAAATCTCCCCCTCTTTGCACATTCTCCAAAATGTGCTAATTCCTCAACCATTCACATGATGACATGTGGCTTTTTCTCATTGGTTGAAGATTAGTCCCACATTCATCTCTTTTTCCTTTTCTCTCTTTACCTTCTTCTATAAATAGAAGCTCATCCTTCATTTATGTCATCCACAATTTGAGAAAAGTTATTATACTTCAATTTCATCTTAGAGCTTTAGAATTTGCATCAAATCCATCAATTGTAGCTAGGTTATTGCAAGTTTTCTCCATGGAAGGAATTTGAAGAAATTGCCAAGTGGATCGCAATCATCAAATCGTCATCAAAGCTTGCATAGGAGTTGGGAAAGGGAAAATTTCCACATCAAATTGGCACCAACTCCCCCATAGGATCAAGAGTTTTCATTATTTGAAGAGGATTACTCTCTTTTATTGCTTTTCATTGCATTTCTTGCTTTCATTTCCTATTTCAAATCATGTTAATGGATTTTATGGGGAATCTCTATTCTAACTTGCATTGGAGCTTACTAATGTGTTTGTTTATTGTGTTCTTGTAGGTACAGGATCTTAATTCACATTTATATTCTGAATTTCTAGAACACATAATTTGTATTGTCAAACAGTGGAGTACTAGTCACAAAAGTACCTTCTTGAGCTTGTGACATGTTTGACTGACTTCCAAAAACTAGAATCAATCCTAGGTGGATTAGACCTATGAAAGGACCCTACGCTCTGATACCAATTGTTGGAAGACTAAAATCACTGAGAGGGGGGGGATGAATCAGTGATTTATGAAAGTCACAATATTTTAAACTTTGAAACTAGAATATCAAATGACAATTGAAGAGTAGGCTTCACATGAACTTAAACAATACTATATGTATTACAAATTAGATAAAAATTTCATTAACAAAGACTGGCTTAATAAATTTTGCACATATATCAGAGCTTGTAACTAAACCATTTGTGCCAGATGCTTTGATTTAAAAATGAGCAGAAATGAATGACTGATATCAACAATTTTATGCAAAGTTCTCAAGCAAATGAACCAATCACACATAGAAACATCACTTAACACCAAAATTTTTTCTTGAGTGGAAAAACCCTCTAGGGGAATAAAAAACCACTGAAAAAATATTTCATTTATTCACTTAGAGCACCAACTCCACAATAGTCAAAAGAACCAACTTTTACAAGATTACAGGAGCACCAACTCCTTTTAATGCATGCCAATTATAGCATCCGATCAGAACCCTAGAAGTGCATATTTTAGAGCTCTATAATTTTAATAGAAGACTATGCATATAAATATTTCAATAAGCACACTGAAGAAGAATGTTGTATAAAATTGACAACATCTTCTTTTACAAAGTATATGAGATTCAATGATTTTCAATGTAAACCCAGTTTCTAGTCACTGTAAAGATAAAAATTTGATGTTTCACAAGAGATTTTTCACTTATTCTTAGTAACCCAAGAAATAAAACAAAACCTTCTCAAATAAATGCATATGCATCTCTACAGATAGGTTTGTAACTATAACAATCTCCATATTAGATTCCAGAAATCCTAATGGGTTTAAATCATGATCATCAAAAGATTAAGCATTTTAACAAAAGTCTTAACAACATAACCCATAAGGGTTTTTAACAGTTATGGCCAACTATTGAATAACTGAGAAATAAAAATTTATCAACTTGTGCATAAAATGACTTCCTTCCTTTTTTTTTCAAAAACAAATAATAAGGTCCTTTTAATACTTTTAACAACTATTTTAGAAAGAAAATTTCAATGCAAAACCGAAAGTATGTAATAGTGTTTCCTTTACCTATTCACGGTGGGAGAAAGAAAAAAAAATACCATAAATTACTATTGAAGACCATCATAACTGCCAAGCTGAAGACTTCTATCAATGAGCTATTCTTGTTTTTAACTTCCTTCGTTAAGGTTTTACTAGAAATATGCAATCACAATTCCATGTTGGCAACTAGGCTTTGAAACCCTATTCACAACATAATGAAAATCCTTTTTCCAAATAAAAATTCAAGTCTCTTTGAAGACTTTACCAAACACAATGATGTTTTGAAGTCTGATGTGACAAAAAACAATAATGTACATGATTTAACCCAACATCATAATGAGTTGTCACAGCCACATGTATGCATTGTCAATTATGGCTATCGACCTTATTCAAAACAACTTGTAATAATAAAAACTTTAGTGCCTGATGCCTTTTACAATAATTTCCAATAGTGTAAACACCTTTTCAAATGATCATGCCAATGGGAGTCAATAATAAACCAAGGCCCCTTATAGCCATATCAAAATACCAATGAAAGTTGCCCGATGCCATAAATGATCAATCAAAACAAACTAAAGCCTTGTTAGGATGAGCCCAAAATCTTATTAATATCACTGCCATATGACTTTTAATAAATTCATCTTCCTTTAATAATATGAAATGCAATGAGATCGATCCATATGCCAAGTTCACAATATAAACCATTGACACAATTATATTGCCAAAGCCATATGACATGATGATATGTAATAGAAATGCAACAAAGAAAAATGTGAATAATCAATCACATAAAAATGTAACAAGGAATACTAAGATCACCTTAGAGTATACAAAAAATCTAAGCCTCCATATAAACAAACTGAAAATAATTCAAGTGCTAATCTAAAAATGATCAAGCTGAATACACCACAATCTGAAAGTTATCAACCTAGACATACCTTAGTAACCATGCCATATATTTGAAACAAGATATATACCCTAAAACAAATGCATGTCCTAATATAATGAAAATACTCTATCATAATGCCCTGGCATAATAAACACATGTCAAACATCAGTACGAACATGCAAATTTGAAGGTGCATGCCATGAACTAACCGTGTAAATCACCATGTGATCCAACTATAAACATCATGTGCCACCAAGATCACATAATTATGTCACCATTAGCAAAACTAGTTTGTCATCAAGGACAAATAATAAACAATTCAAATCCAACAAACTCCCCCTTTATCCTTTGTCCTTGTAGCTAGTGTCCAAATCCAACATCAAAAAGTAGGAATATAGCAAGGGAATTTACAATATGAAGTTGGCAACAATGATGCATGAGCATCCCTAGCAAATCATTTATCCTCATCAACCAAAAAAAAATTGTAGTTTAATTTTTAGTTTTGTTTTTTTTTTGGTTCTGCGTTGCAAGCAAACGTCGATGTGAATTTGAAAGTAACAAAGACCTTCAATCAGAAAATATCCATTCACATTTGAAACATTGACATTGGTGAAGTTTTGAGCTTGTCAAAGAAGAATGTTGCACAATTTCATTATTGTCACCATATCACCAAGCAAAAGTAAAAGAGACAAGAAAAGAAATTCACACTCATGAAAGAAAAATAAATCATTATCTTGGCATATAAAAAACCATGGAAGGCATGTCAAAAGGAAAATTTAAATGAGGAGAAAAGAAATGCTACACATAGCCATAGAAAAAACAAGATTGATGGTTGGAGGGGTTGCACCATCTCAGCTAGGAAAAATCATTTAAAAATCAGATCAAAAGAAAGGCCGACAAAATCTTGGGAAGGCCGATTATGTTTTAATTTGACTGTTCAGTGTATATTTGTCTTTTTAGCTTCAATAAATTGTATAAAAACAATACTTTTGGGGAAGCATTTACTTGAAAGGTATCGAGCAAGAATAGAAGGTGAACATCATAGAAAATAAAAGCCCGTGTAAATTGAAGAAAAATCAGCGATTTAGTGGGGAATGAGAGGCTACACCAAAATGAGGAAGGCGAAGGTAACATAAAGAGTTTGATATCAGTAGATTTGAAAATTGAGCAGGCTGCACAATAGTGAAAGGGGCACAACATATAGAAGGTCGATAGACAGGGGAGAGCATTGACCACAAGGAAAAATACATCATAAAATTTAAGAACAACAGATTACTAGAAAGACAGAAGGTAGAGCAGCATATGAGTTAAGAAGAAAATAAATCTAGGGCTGCAAATTGGTGTGTGGGAGGCTGTACATTGTTTGAAAAGGGACTACCAATTAGATACCTAGTGGTATGAAAGGGAAGTTCCTTTTCAAGCTAAGTTTGCAAAATGAGACCAATGCGTGAATAAAAAGAGTGCATAGGTATTGATATAAGGATGTCTTGAGATGATGGTTAAGTGGTAGATTGTCCAACGGAGAGTGTAGTTTTGAAGGACAAGGACAATAGGAAGAGAAGGTACATAGATGTGAAAGAATAAATAGTACAATGAAAGGCATGAGAGGCCAATGAACAAGAATATTTTTTGTAATACGGATGTATAGAAATGGGATTGATTTAATCAGGCTTTCTTGCAATTGAGTTTTGTTGAACATTGTAACAGGGAAAAGCTTTGCTTGTCAAAGTGATTTTGTTTGTTTAAGTTTATTGTTTGGGAAAATGGGAGGACCCTCTACATCAATTGGTATTAGAGTGGGTTGTCCTTAAAGTGGAGAGGATCCACCAGGACCTGTGGGAGTTGTGTGAGAAGATCGCCAACGGGGAGGTAATTCATACTTAGTGAAAAGTGTGTGAAGTAGTTGTGAAGAAGCTTTTGAGAGCTATTATAGGTGTGTGTAGCAGCAAGAGTGAGAGCTTTAAGCCACGAAGGAAACTTGAGAAGTGATGACAGATTAAGAGAGGTGAGATTACAACAGATAAAATGGGTTGGGTCGTGAAGAGGCCTATACGAATACAGTTTTGGGAGTAGTATTGGGATAAAGTGGAGGATGAGATGATTGAAAAGATGGGACATATAGTTTGTGAAGAAGTAGGAATAATCAAGGTGAGGCTTGAGAAATTGGAGAAGAGTGTTGGGAAAAGTGAGAGGAAGTGGTAAAGAGGAGTGAGAATAAGAACTAGGATAGTAGCCTGAGGTGGAAAGAGGAAGAAGTAAGAGCAACCCAGGCTACTGATGAAGAAGTTACAGCAATGACATGCCATGAAGAAAGCATGAAGAGAGAAGAGGGAAGGATTGGGATGAGTAGTGAGGAAGAATGGATGACAAAGCTCATTGATGTAGTGAAGAGAGAAGAGTGAGAAGTTGCAGCTGATGAGGAGGTGGAAGATGTCACAATGAAGTTCAGTGTTGCAACTGTGAGAGAAGTTGAGGTCAATCAGATTTGTGAAGTTATTTCATTTTTAGATACGTGGTAGTAGATGATGCAATGGATAGAGAAAAATATCATGTAGTAGATGTTGTGTGGTTTTGTGTAGAGTTCTAATTGAGGATGTTGCAAGGTATTGGTGGAGGTGGATGGTTAGAGGTGGATTTGAACCCACAAAAAAGGAGGGATGTGTGGAAAGCATTTGGTGGATATGAGTCCATGAAGTGAAAGAAGAAGAGGGTGAAATTTTGTTGGAATGATAGTGGTGTGTATTCTTCCATGATGTTGAAAAAGACAAAAGAAGGATTAATTTTTAGCACTTTGACAACAAAGGAGTTCGTTGTAGGTTGATGGAAACCTAGAAGCATATTGCAACCATGAAACTCCATCATTGTGAGCATATTTTAACAATATTTCAACTCGGCATGTTCAATGCAGCAAAATCCCAAGCGAATTGGTTATCCTCATCAACCAAGAAATTTTGTAGTTTAATTTTTAGTTTTGGTTTGTTTTGGTTCTCCATTGTAGGAAAATGAGGATGTGACTTTGAAAGTGAAAAAAAAATTCAATGAGATTTTATATCCATTCACATTTGAAACATCAATGAACCAAATATTTTAAAGTGAATGGAACGTTATGTCTCTTTTGCTCAATTAGGGTCTTTCACCTAAAGGAAAGAGATATATTCCACACCCAAAATCTAGGTGGTTCACTCAATCTAATGTATGTATGATGGAATTATGCCTAAATGAAATTATCTAGATGCAATAAACCGATAGAATGGATTGATTATTAAATGAAAACTATTGAAATGCATCTTGTTTGAAAACACATTGTGTAATGTAAAAACACCTAGAAACGAATGCAAAACTGAAACAAAAATGGATGGAACTGAATGTGTGCACCTCAGATATTAAAGGAGGTTGGAAATTACATTAGAGATGTTGTTGATGCTATAAATTTAGCCTACTAGGACTCATTTGCCATTCTAGGTGAATTAGTCCTAGTTCTATGAAACTGACCTAGAACCTATTTCAGACAAAAGGGTATGCAAAAATATAGAAAACCCTGTTCAAGCCTAGAAATGGGACTCATTCGCCACTGATGGAAAATGAGTCCACTTTTGAATTTTTGAAGATCCAAAAGAGGAAACATGAGCTCTTAGTCTACACTTTGGCTTTCTATAGGTGTCTGGTTCTAAAACTATCGAATTTGAGTCTAAAAGTGACTTTTGATGGATATTTGGCCTTAAACAATGAAGAGAAGACTTAAACAATTTTGTGACTTAATTCCTAATGATTTCCAATCCTTCAAGATTCCTAATCTGCAAACACACAAGAAGAGAAATAGAAATGTTGGATGTTAGGGTATGGGGGTTTTCCTTGGTTGAACCCCTTTGGAAGTAATTAAACCAAAATGATGAATGAAGGTAATAAAATATGAAACAATGAACTCAATACCTTACCATGAAATTTGATCTTGAATTTATGCAACAATGGAGGAAGATTCTTCCCTTGAATGTCTTTGGGAGCTATCTTGGTGACCTAGAATGACAAAACCCTAGCTTACTTAACTTGATGTGGAAGATAAATGATGAATGAAGTTGTGAATGAGTTAAGAGATTAATGGGGGTTGAAATGGATGGAAAAACACTTATTTATACACTCTTATGCCCTAATTACCCAATAATACATCATCACAGGCCAACATAAGGTATTTTTGAATAAAAACCTGAAAGAAATTTTGAATTATTTTGAATTTGGATCTAAGAGGGACTCATTCACCACACATGGTGAATGGATCCCACTCTAGGCTTGTAAGTGGGTGTTAGGAATTAAGTTACATTTAATGGCGTTTGTGGGGTTTAAATTCAAAAATACACTTAATTAAGTCTTATGAGGGCATAAAGTTGTCATATAAAGCATAAGAAAGGTGTAAATAGTGGGTTAAAGCACAATCCTATGCCACACTTTCAGCCAAAAAAGTAATTCTAAGTGAATTAATTTTGGCTGACACATTTTCGGCTAAGAAGCTTTTAGGTGAAGCCATGGGGTAGTGACATGGCACCAACGTGGCAATACATTTTTGGCTGAGTACTTTTCGGCTGAAAGGCACTCAACCGAAAAGGTACCAACTGAAATAAGTGAAATTAAAAATAAATAAATAGAGCCTGACCATTTTGCATGCTTAGGCTCAAGGTTTTGAGGTGAGAGATCGTTGACCAAGGTTAAGATCACTAGCTGCGATAAATACCCAGGTTGTTTGTTGATTTGCTTCATTCTACATTTGTTTTAGAAGCTCTGTTGGATATGCTTTGTTTGGGAGCTCTGTCGGAGTTAGGGCTTGGTTGATTGTTTGAAAGCAATTTGACTGGTTACATTTTATTGGCTGAACATTTTGCAAAGTTGTGGTGTTTGTGATTTACATGAAGGAAATGCATACAATTTGTAATTTTTGATTCAAAACATTAAATGTTAATTTTTATTTTTTAAACCATGTAATTTTCCCCAGTGAACTAGAAATTTTGGGTTTAGTAGTTTTGTGGAACATCAATGATTTAAAGTTACAAATTATACAAAAACTTCTCAAAATATCCTTTGGCTATTATTTCAACTTTTACTCCCTTTGGGATGTCCATTGTTTCTGAAGTGATGATTGTCTTCATTTTCTCTTAGCTATTCTATATACAGACCTAAAAAATAAAACTATTGATATTCATTTGTCCCTACTATGTGTGGATTATTCACTGGAAATTCCAAATTATATTAGATGTTGTGTGATTAATTTAGCCATCTTTACTTGAAATTCTGAATAAGTGGCCTTACCCCCATAGGAATATACTAGTGAAGCAAGATGGCCACTAGGTGCAATAGGTGCAACATATGCAGACAATGTAGTATCATTCCCTGTGTTGACAACTATAGGTCGTGAAGTTGATGGTAATTTAGATACCCTTGTTTCCTTATCCCTTTTGTTGAGACTTGAAAGTTTATGTAAATACTTAACTAGGATCTCATTACAAGCTCTTATAGATATCCAAGGTTTTTAACGATTACATTTCACCCTTGATGCATAATGGAAAATTAATTAAGTCATTTTTTTGAGGTGTCACCTTTGTTGTATATTCCTAGAAGCCCAAGGGTTGTCAAAGCTCTGATTGATACTTTCTAGAAGTGCATTTGGATAGGTTTGGAAAGTTTATTAGTGTTCAAATGGATCCAATGAGACTTGAACTCAATTCAATTGTCTTTTGGGTTCTCAACTATCAATTAGTGATAAGGAATGAACCTGTCACATATCTTATCTTTTAATCAATCATGGGTTTTGTAGGGGTTGAACCCCTAATTTTTTTGTTCTCAACTTTCCTACACCACCACATCTATGGATGACTTCAATGGTACTGGTGCTTGGTCTTTCATGAAATGGTTGTCTATATCATCCCCCATGAATTAGTTTTTTTCTGTATTATGGTGAGAATTCCAATGTTTGAGGTATGTTTGGTGTAGGGCTACCCTTGTCATCAAATGCTTTTCAAATTTGTAAAAGTTGAATGTTTAAAAGTGCATTGTAAAGGTCATGAGTTCATGAGTCAATCATAAATGTAATGGAAAAATGATGTGAAATTTCTTATTTGAATGTATTTAAGGTGATGGGTAAGTCCTAGGGGGTCAAAGTGGAAAAACAATGTAACACTTGCAATAATGCAATGTTGTCAAGTTGCTAAATTGATCAAACCAGGGAGATTAGTGATGTTAAGAATTAAAAGGTGGTTTCAACCAATGGGAAGTTGGAATACAATTGTTGAGAAGGATAAAAAACTTTAGAAGAAATTGTATGGCATGGGGAAAGGAGGAGGATTGTATTCTTATAATAAAAACTTGAGAAATAAAAGGCACTATTTGCAAAATTCTATGTTTTCCTCTTTTTACCAATCCTTGTACGGATTGTACTATGGTCTAGGGGTCATAAAATTGTTGTTTCATTATCATACAATGAATCATTTATCCTCTTGAAGAGATTTAAAGTAGTTTCTTTCTATTTAGTGGATTTTGAAAACATTTGTTTGGTAAACCCTCAAAACAGGGTTTGAGAGTCTTTTTAGGGCATAAAACCTCCATCCCATTGATGTAGGCATGAAGGGTCGATGGTATGGAATGTAGTTAGTGTATTTTCATTGTGTTTAATGTTTCTTGTGGTGACAGGGTGGTAGGAGAAGAATATGCAAGAATATTATGTTGTTTTAGGTTAAAATTTGAGTTTTCCCTCGTGAAAATGTAGGCTTCACATAAGGTTTTGAAGGAATCATGCATGATTGGACTAGAATATGGTTCCTAAAGTATTATTAGAAATATTAGGATATGATTCAACTATTTTCTAGATTATTAGAGGTTTGTAAGTGTGTTATTTAAGAAACCCTCCTTGTTTTGGTGGCTTTTCACCCTATATTCAAGGGTTTGATAAAACAGGCTGTTTCTAGGCTTTCCAATCCTTAAGACTGGTAAAATCCTGAGTTTTGTGACATTTATAAATATTGTTTGTGGTTGGAAAATGATTTGGAGAAAGATAAAAGGGGTCTCCTTTGTAGAATAGGCCTAAATTTGTAGCCTTTTCTTTAGAGGATAGTCTGAAATCTAATGATTTTCTTTATGGAAAGCAACTGAGAACCTTTGAATTGTTGTGATGTGTTGGAAAGTGTTCCTAAATAAGCATTGATTTTGTGAATAAGCTTTGTGATAGGAATGTATCCACCAGATTTAATGGTTGACTGACCTACTAGAGGAATATAGTATGGTATGATCAAAACAGAGATGTATGCTTAAATAGTGGAAAGGATGACATTGAGTGTTTGGTTGCTATCAAACTAATGATATGATTGGTGTTACTATGTTTGGTTAAGGTGTATAAGATAGTTTTTTTGAATTTGATGGTGGGATGGGTGAGTAATATGAAGCCCTTTGAGTAGATTGGTGATTGACTACAAGATAATGCTAATGATACTATTGTAGTAAGAGTTTGTAACTTGTAAGTGGATTATTGCAGTCAAAATATGGTGAGTACAGTGTTTGGATGATCTGATAATGGACCAATAATAGTGAGGTATGGTTTAGTTTATTTGTTTCCTTGGTTGTGAGTTGTATTGCGAAGTCTATGTTGAAGTATTTATTTAGTGCCTTAATATAATCTTGATGTTATAATAGTCATTTTAGTGACCTTTTGAGTTATGGTATAGAGAGGACTTTTTGATAGCCTTGTGGAATTAAATGGACTTAGTTGAGATGATAGTTGAATTTTGATGAAAATGTTGATTTTTACACATTTGATCTTCTCTTGATTCTATTTGGGATTGAAATCCCCTGAAGAATGAGAGTTTGGTTATGATGCTTTGCATCAATGTTTTGGGATTTATCTGTATCATTGTCACATTGACTATTTATTTCATATTACACCTCTTTTAATCGGGGCTATTATTGTCCTCAAATGCTCATTTCTCTTAAGGGATGATCAAAACCCTTCTTTGGAAACTATCCTTTGACCTCAAGAATTTTATCACTTTATTAGATAATCTACTACCTTGAAGACTCAAAAATATTAGTATTATATGGAAAAAATTCTCTTCAAACATAATATAATTAGAAGTTATTTAGTGTATATCTCAAATGTGGGTTCTCCCTTTAATTATTATTGGCTTTCCCTTAGGATTTCGCAACTACAACTGCACTACCTTGCTCCAAACCTTTTGTGCACAATATAACAAAATGTAGCATAACATTGAATACCACTTCAATTATAAATTTTTTTCATTAGGTTTGAAGAACACTATCTCCTTGTGGATTCTCTCTTCAATGCAGGTAGTATAGTCAAAATATCTATCCACATCTCTATGTTGAATGTTAGTAACCACCATTATCAAGTGGATAGGCATCTAGGATTTAAAATTAGTTGGCAATACTTGGCACAAAGCATAGTATGTTTTTATGAAATAATCTTGAAACATATCTACATAAAATGACTTTATCTCATATTTGGAAAATGATACAATCCTATTTTCAATATCCCTCTTTTTGCGGTGTGGCAATCACCTAAATCTATAACTGAACCTATCTCTTCTATACTCTTTGTTAAATTCATCAAATTTTATTTTAATATCAGTAGTAAGGTTGAGTTTGAACACCTTAAAAATTAGTTTCTTGCTTAATTTCATTAGAGGCTCACCTTTAAAATTGTACAAAGTTCTTGTATGTGTCATATTTACTCCAAATGACTCTGATCAATTCCACATCAACAAATATATTAGCCATCACTAGTTTCCCTATATCATAACTCTATATGTTTGAGATGGGTCAATTTCAAATGCTATGCTTGTGATAGCACTTGAATAAGTACCATCCTTGGGTAGGAATTATTACATCTCATAAAAATTCAACTCTATCATGGATTCTATTTGATTCATCAAGATACACGACAAAAGTCAGACACTACAATGTATTGTAAATGGATACTAATATGGAATTCCCTTCTTATTATGAACATGAGAAGTGGAATGATACTAACAACTAAAAGTACATTCCTTATTTTATTTGATACAATGTATATATTCTTCTATTTGTAAATATTCAAAAAAAAGAAAGATTGAATAAAAAAAGCTTCACCCTATTGTGTAAGCAGGTATTTGAATTATTATTTAAGGCTATATCTTACTGTGTTTACATCTATAGTTTACTAATTTCAAATCTTTAGTTGCTATGTATATAAAATATAATCTGTTATTTATCTTCTGTTATTTCTCTGTATTGTTGTGAAAAAAATAAAAGTGCATTGTGAAATCTAATGCATAGCCTTTGGCATAGTGACTGTCACTTTTATCCTAAACTCAAACCTGCTAATGCTTCTTTATTGTGTCATCTTCATCATGCATTTGATTAAAAGAATGAAGGATGCACATGATATACTTTCACCTTACATGTATGTATGTGTGTACATACATGTACATATATATGTTTATGTATGTATGTGTGTACATGTATGTGTGTATTTGGGTGTACATACATACATACATGTGTGCACAAATATATGTGAATGCATGTGTAGGTATGTGCATGTAAATGTATGTACATACATACATTTCTATAAACTTAAAATTGAAAACCCCAAATTTCCAGTTCACCATGTGTACATGTACATATATATGTGTATGTGTGTACATGTATACATTATGTACATAATGCACACACATGTATGTGTACATATATGTACTTGTGTGTACATGTGTACATGTATGTATGTATGTATTATATATGTATGTGTATGTGTGTATGCATCTATGTATGCATATATACATGTGTATGTGTGTATGTATAAATATATGTATGTATATGTACGTGTGCATGTACATATATATTTTTATGCATACATATTTATGTATATACATATATATACATATATACATATGTCATCTACATGTGTACATTTATGTATATATACATATGTATGTATGTACATGCACATACACATGTATACATTTTTACACATATATACATGTACATATGGACATACACACACACATATATATGTACATACATGTACACATGCACTCCAACATGTACATGTACATACATACATACACATAAATGTATATATACATACACATGTACACATGCACACATATAAATATATATATATATATATATATATATATATATATATACATGTACACATGTATTGAAAGTCTCTTTGGATTTGTCAAATTTCTTCTGTTATCTAAGTTGTTATAGAAGGTGAAATATTGAACATAGAGATAGATATAAAGTTTGAACTATCTCATTAGATATATTTAAGGTTAAAAATGTTTAAGTTGGGTATGTGCGGGATCATCATGGAAAAAGCATGCCCTTAAGTGGCAAAAAAATTAGAAAAATCAGAGTTAGGAAACTTGACAAAAAAATTTGAATAAGTTATCTATATTATTTCAAAAATATGTAAGAATAGAATCTGTAGCAAATTGAATGTAGTTTCTAATGTTTAAAAAAAAAATCTATTTGGTGAAATTTTGAAATTTCAATCTTGATGGTAAAATTTTAGGGAGAAAAATAAGAAGTAGGTGTTTTTAGACCACCCTATACAATAAAATGATAATATTTTTTATAAGATTTTAGATATAAAGAGGGACTCATGTCCCAATGTGATGAATATTTTTATTTAATTTTTTCAAATTTGAATAATTAATTATGAATTTTTATTACAACTTTTAAAAATATAAAAACTCATATGTTTGACCAAACTAGCTTGGTCAAAACTTCATGAAATCATTTTTTTTTTTCCAATCCTATAGTATGTGAAGCATAGAATGTGACACATATTTTGATTCAAAAAATGTGATCTGTTTGAAAGCTATAGATGTTTTCAATCAGTCTATCAATCAAGACTTTAGTGATAATTTGAATATAAAATGAATAATAGTTATTTATTAAATTCAAAGTAAAGAATAATTTATATTGGTGGAAGCTAAGAATCTCCTTTAAAAACCCTTTTCATTTCATCATTTTGGGAAAAAAAGTTGCCGACCACATACCCATCATATTGCCACTTTTTGGCCCATCATGATCCTACACAAACCCAGTTTTGAAACTTGAATTTTTTTTTAATTTAAATATATATTTATTTTGGTTTTGAAATTTTCAATTTCAATTTGTTTAACATCATGCGTATGTTTTTTTAATGATACACAAATCTCTATCTATTTACATATACAAATATATATCATGGCTGATGAGGGATCTCATCATTCCCCTCGTTCTGAGCAAGATGCTCAAACTAGATCAAATTTATTTCAGGATAGTATTTCTAGATTAGACAATGCTCTAAAATTTTTAGAGCAAACAATTCACAACTCCCACAATTTGGCTAATCAAGATAGATTAGTAACTATTAGAGAGGAGATTTATAAAATGATCGAGATAATTCAATCATAGAATCCTTATGATGAAATGAACATTGAGTAGTTTTATTTGTCTCTTGCCAAGAGTGTTACGGGCACAATGAAACATAGAGAAGTTTCCAAATTAGTTTCAAGTGAAAATGAGTTAACCATGTTCCCATTTTATAGAGGAAAAAATAAAATTAGAGGATATGTGGTTACGAGGTGTGTATATCCTCTTGTTGCACCATTCATATTCCCTAGATGATTGGAAGCGCATCATAGATGGCATCACAATGATGAGTTGCCACAATATTTTGTCAAACAGTTATATGAAAATTTTCATTTACATATAGAGGTGGACTACACATCTTATCCTAAAAATGTTGGCCAAGGTAAAGGCCATTTTTTTGACAAACCATAGTTTAGACATCCATATTTTCCACCACCTGTGGACAAGAGGGCATTAGTTGGCCCAAACCTTTTAGTTTTACCAAAATGTTTGGAATTGGCAGCAGCATGGGAGGCAGCAACAGGCTCCACTTAGAGGTAGATTTTTTATAACATTGCCTTTATTACGACATAGATTGATCACATTTCATCTAATCAAGTTGATAGATACTTATTATTCCCAAGAATCAACCTTCCTCCCACTAAGGCTACATCTACATCATATGATCCTTTTATTCATGCTGATCTACCTACTCTTTCAAATATCGAGCAAATGACCCACACGACTCTGCGTAATGTGTAGAGTCTTAGTTTTGGATTTACTAGCAATGTATTAGGTTATTAGTGAGGACCATGGGATCGCTCTTGACTAGGGATAGGACTTTATTAGCTAACAATATCCTAGTACACATACGAGCCACGGGGTGGTAAATGCAGAGGATATTCCACATCAGCCTACAAGATCCCATGTGCATCATGTTTCTATCGATCCTTTAGCTTGTCCAGGTCATCGTCATGATGTTACAGGTCAAGTTGAGGCTAATGCAGCTCCTGATCTTGTCCATAGGATATTTAGTTAGATTCTTTTTCCACTAATAATTTACATGCTACAAATCCCCCTGGGATGTCTTTACATTCTCGTGATCTTAGCGACATTAGTAGAGCCATCGATTAGGCACGAAAGGTACTTGAATATAATTTATACATATAAAATTGAGTTCTAAAAAATTATGTATGTATATGTATACATGTAATGCATTTTAAAGTCTACTTTAACTCCTGATTGAAATTGTGTACTTGAAAATTTTGAGCAGTATGGTGATTTGTTAGAATTTGGAAATTTGGCTCGTGATGGTGATCCCATGCAATATGAAGTTGAGGTACATTTAAATTTAATAAAAAATTAATTACTTGATGTAATTTTGAACACATTGACCTTGTACATTGTCATTTTAGATAATTTTCCATATATGTACACAACTATATACATGTATTAAAAATTAAATTTAAACATGTGTATACTTGAGTACATGCATGGGTTGGGAGGAGGCTCAAGACATATATTTGGAGATCTTGGATTGGGACATGGATCCACACATCTTCGATCAATAGAGGGATCGGTCCATGGATCGAGGGAGATATTAGGTCATGGATTGAGGGAGAGATCGAGCCATGGATCGAGGGAGAGGTCGAGGGAGAGATTGAGGGATAAATCGGACCAGATATCTAATGATTCTATTCATACCAGACATCCCTCTCTTTGAGATCTTATTTACAGTATTACATGTTTAAGTTCAAATTATTATGCTGGAGACGTGCTTTTTATGATTTATGTATTGAACATTTACATACACTTATGTTTTATGGTACATATACTTTCTATGATTTACATCACATTCATACATTTATGTTTTATGTTTTGAATAGGTTTTTTATATACGTGCATTATTATGGTTTGAACACTTGTTACATCTATAAATACAACATGCATTATTAATTTATGGTTTTATTTATTTAGCAAGTCCAAGTACCTTTAATTAAATTTATTATGGTTTGTTCAAATGCACTTGTTGTACATCTAATTACATCATGAAATCAAGATGTTGGACTATGGAATGGTTGAGCTATTTGTAAATTTAAAAAGATGGACATTGACAATTAATTTAAATAAATAGAAATTAATTTGTTTTTAATAAATAGGTCAATAAATAGAAAATTTTGAATGCAAATATTCTTGAGATTAATGCTATATTTAAAAACTTGGAACATAAAAATGCAATTGGAAATAGATGATAACTTGAATTCTTAGATCTAAATGCTCATTTTTAAAGTTACTCTAGCTTAAATACATAAATTGTGCATATATCATGCTATACATCACCTTAAGATTTCCATATAATCTAATACATGATGAGCCCAAAATGTGCTCATAGTTTGGATATTATTATGAGCTTTTAATACCTTTTCTTCTATTATTCATGGTTGTTTAAACTCTTTTGAAACCTTTTATGGGGATATCCTATAGCAAAACACTTTCATGATCCTGCAGCCTATTGTGTTGTCTTGTCTACATTTATTACCCCGTTGACTCCCAAAATGACTAGTATATCACATGTAGTTTTTGAATGATGAAATAGACTTAAATATGAGATTAATGAACGGATATTGTGTATGTGCCATGCACCTTTTCTTTCACATCTGTTACCTTGTGTTTTGCAGGTTGTTGAAGAAAGTATGATCGAGTCAAGCATAGCCGATCTAAACCTTGCAGTAAAGTCTATTTCCTGCATGACTTCGAGGAAGCTCTAGCAAAGACTCTTTGACCGAAACCGTTGGGAAGGATTTTTAATGACAAGTCAATCTGGAAAGAGTGGAGCGCTAAATTCTCTATGGATTAGGTTGAACAGATAAATTCATTTATGAAGTTTGTTCCTTGATTTTGGGATACACTTTACTTCCACATCTTTCTTTGTTAGGGGTAGTTAGTTAGTTGTTCTCCTAATTTTAAATAAGTGCTCGTCCTACGCGAGTGAGCAAGAAGATGGTTAGAAGTTAGATAGAAGTATAGTGATAGGGACATAGCAGATATCATGTAAGAGTTAGTATGATAGTAATAAAAAGAAGAATCTATATGACACGAGATAGAGTTTGTTGCTAGTTTTCATATTAACAAAGCGATGTATACCATTCTAGTTTTATGAATAAATTTTGATGAAGTTATGAGTTCAGCACTTGCGTAATTAGTAGATGCTTGCTAAGGGGGCCCACTTAGTAAGTATCTGTAGCTAGTTAGTTAGCTGTTCTTTTTCTATTGATCATCAGTTAGATTTCATCTTTAAAGTTTTCATACAAACTCAGTCTTGTATTGCTCCTACAGCATCAAAAATCCATCCCTGTGCCTGTTCCTGCAGCATAAGGCCAGTTCATAGTTTGAGTCTCAGTCATAGCTATTATGATTTCTGTTTTGGTTAAATCATGGTTGAGTTAAAAGAACTTTGCATTGCCTTCCTGTAGCATAGATAGCATTCTTTCCAAGAATTTATTTCTGTTAAGTTGTGACCAAAACTAGTTCTTAGTGCATATATTGTGCTACGCCATTCAAAGTATACATTCCCTAGTTTTCCAAGTAAATGAACGTCCATAAAGAGATATTGGTCACCTGTTGGAATGTCCAATTCCCAGGATAGGTTTTATTGTGATTTTTATATCGTTTCGTGGGCGCGACCAATACACATGTTCATTTGAATATGAATGCAAAGAATTCTTGAACTAGATGATGAGCTATTCTTGTGTCCAATTGAATGTACATAAAATCAAATATATTCAAGTGAACCTAAGAATTCCATATAATCTACAATGTACACATGAATTTAATTGTGCATGCAAAGAAAGTGATCTAGATGACATGAGCTATAAGTGGAGCTGAATGTAAATGAAATCAAATTTCTATTCTTGAAATTTTAATAATTCCATGGAACATTTATATGCAATTGGAAATTGATATATTTAAATCTCAAGTTATGCACATAATATAAGTATCTATATCTTCCTTGATGATAGTTCTATATAAAATAAAAATTGATAAATCCATATATAATTGATAAAGATGGACTATTACATACATGGTCCCAAGCTATACATGGTAAACAAAGTTTCTAAATTGGCAATAGTGATGGTGTTTGGGGTGCTTCAGATAGCTACATTTTGTTTGGCATGTCCTTTTTTAGGTAAAGTTTCTAAATTTTTTTTCCAAAACTAAGTGACGGTAATGTAGAACCTTTTGTCTAGGCCTATAATCAACAAATATAATACCATTTTATCTATATTTATTTATTGATAATATGTGGTTTCAATAATGAGTGATCCAATGGGATACTCTTGTCCATCACCATATGTCGTCAATTTCACCAATTTTCTTTTTGGTTGCATACATCTTAGTAGATAGTAATACGCCTTCTACATTTTCAGGATCTACAACTACAGTGAAAATATCTCTTGTACACACCAAATATACATAAAGTAAACATTCTTCAAACTTACTTAAACATAGAGTATATTTAAATCTTGATTATAACTAAATTAATCAATTTCCATACCTGTAACAACTAAATTAGATACGCATTCGTAATCAGCTGAATATAGTAGATTGTGGACATCAACATTGTGATCTTCAGCAAAAGGAGGCATTAATATTAATTGTTTCATTTCCATTGTGAAACATACCAATCTCTAATATTCTCACATTGATCAGGGTATGTGTAGGATCATCATGGAAAAAATAGTCCCTTAAGTGGCAAAAATTT
>VDFB02326167.1:0-29711 GCA_007258455.2 Sequoia sempervirens
ATTTAATTTAATAAGATGACTTTAGAGATTTAATCAAATAAAATGAATTATTTAATTAAATAGAGACATAGGGTTAATTAGATCAGATTGATTGATTTAATTAACAAGAGAGAATGACTTAATTAGATAAATGATTATTTATTTAATTAAGGGATGAAGAGTGATGATAAGTTAAGAAGGTGATTTAGGATGAAATGTTGTTAGTGAATCGAGATCAAGTGTGATTGGTACATTTTCCATGTCTACAAGAAGAACTAAAACACATCATTTATTTATGTTGTTGTGCCCTTGCACATCCATGTGCCCTAGGAATTGGGTAGACATTATTGAACAATTATGCAAGGAAGGTTTTTTACCTCCTATGAATTTGCTCCACCTTAAACTACAAGATTCCCTTAATCTAGCACCTAATCACTTATCACATCTTTTGCGCCAAGGTTTAATCGTCCACATCTAACTAAGAACCTCATATCACTGCTCTCTTTCTTTCTCAAGAGCCTAGAGATAAATGATTCATATAAGCACGTTTCAAGATTACGTTTTTGTTCCCTCATGAGGACCTTGAGTCACTAATCTATTCATAGGTATGTTATCCCTATGATAGATTTTTTTAGTCAAACTAGATGGTATAGCTATAAAATGGACCTAGTGAATCTTTACCTTCTAAAGCACTCCAAATATGAATATATCCATTACTTTCACCAAACTAGCCAATGTTAGCATGATAGGACTCACTCTTTAGGTCTCTTTGTTGGTGATTTAGAGCCCTAGGTTTGGGTCCTTAGTTGGATATGTATCTAGGACTTTGTAGCTCACTCTAGCATGACCCTAAGAAATTGTATATGAACTATTTGGTGTTGTGTTATTTTTTTGGTGCATACATAGTTGACGAATCTTGTGTGAAATTACCACCTTTTGGTTGACCCTTTATGATTGTTTTTCCCTTACCTTCTTTTGGCATGTTTCTGTATGAATGGACTTGTGCGCAACCCAAAGAGCTATTTAAAGAGGAATTCTAGAAAATTATGCTCATCATCCTACACATGTTGATTCTATACCTTTAACAAGTTATTATTTATGTAATTTCCAAGACCTTGCCAAATTTCCCAATATTTTGTATTGCATTGATTACCATGATTAGAGTAAACCTCTCTACGATACCCAATGCAACTAATGTCAAAGTTTAACTTATGAAGTTTTATCATTCCAACCAATTTATGAAGAAAAGTATGAGAAAATATAGTGCCTCAAGGAATGGTTGGCCAATCTTAAGCATTAATACAATTAATGGACCAAATTTCAAACCATCCAACTACTACGACCCCAAAAGTATGTAAGATATAGTTACTTCTTCCTAAATTTCCTTCTATGGATAACCTTTCACCTTCCTACTATGAGCAAATGATAGAAACCTATATTACCCATGATGATGAATACTTGATTTAAGAGGACATCATGCCTCAAATTGTCCCAAACCTAGCTACACTTGGACAAGGACCTAAACTCATTTGTATGTTTGAGATATGAGAATTTTAACATATAAGAACTTCTAAAGAATGTAACACTCATAAAGATGACCATGCTCCTAAAATACATGACACCCTTGAGGACTAAAATCCTCCTAAAGAATAATATGCATCTTGTTCCTTCCTTGAGAACCTCTAGGATCTTCATTTTGATGGGGCTAGATATAGATCAAAGGTAGAAGAAAGCATTATCTTAACTTCCCCTCATGGGATGATTTTTAATTTATCCTTTTGTTATATTTTCAATGCATGAATGAAATGGCTGAGCATGGATCTCTTCACTTGGGGATCATGATTGCTAAATGCACGGACCTTGAAAATCTAAGAGTTTTGAGGATTCACAATTGATTTTTAATTACTTATAAATAGCATACAAAATAAAATTAGATGTTTGTAACCCCATAAAGAGCTTGTCTGAGAAAAATTTAACAATTTGAGATCTCTTCCATTGAGCTTGTTCCTAGGGAAGAGAATTGAATGGAAACTTCTTTGTTCATGTTTTATCCTTATTCATTGTTAAATATTTTAAATTCAATATTACAATGCAAACTAAGCCATTAGTAGGGGGAAATTATTTTCCTATTATTTTACCTTGTGTTGATAATAAATTTGAACCCTTTACTAGAGATTTTGTTAAAAATAATGAGGTTATTTTGGAATATTTACATGTTTCAATGGTCTCCCATGGAATCATCATAAGAAGGGATATTCATTAATACCTTGTCGTAGATGTTATTTTTGGATTGCAACAGATGTTCTAGAAGTTAGCCAAGATATCAAAGAATCACCTCTAGTTCCCCATAGTTTGAAAAATAAAATTATCTTTTTATGAAGGATACCATTAAAATAAAAATAGGAATACCTAAGAAGCCAATTTTTTTTATCTTGATTGTATTTAGACTCCCAAAGAGTTTGGAGTCTATAGAGTTCTTCTAACTAAGTTTTTTGATTGTTTTGACTTGTATTATTCATACATGTCTAGTTTAAATACTTATGTGGTAGTTCATAATTAAGTCATGAAACTTGATGTAAATCTTGGGATGAATAAAAATTAAGGCCCATAAAGCCTACTTTCACATTCTTGGTTAAAGAGGAGATGGCGAAGTTATTAAAGATAGGTTTTATAAATTATGTTGACTATTCTTTATGGGTCTCAATCAGTGTTCACATCCTTAAGAAAAAAGAAAAGTCAAAATTTGTATAGAATTTTGAGATGTCAATAGAGCATGCCCAAAATATGACTTTCCTCCTATTCATATGATTATGGATGCCATTGCTATCAATGGAATGCTTTCTCTCATAGATGGTTTCTCTAGTTATAACCAAATTTGCATTTCAAGGGGGGATCAAAACTAGACCACATTTACCACTTCATGGGGAACAATTTTTCTACATTATCATTTCATTTAGTATAATGTATGTTGATGCAATTTATAAGAGAGGTATGACATATATCTTTCAAGATATCATATGTATGGATTTTTAAAACTTACATTGATCACTTGTTGGTGAAGTCTAAGAAAAGGGGTGACCATCCTTAGGATCTTCACACCATTTTATTTTAGTTAAGAGAATATAAAATTAAACTCAATCATAAGAAATGTGTGTTTGGACTTATAGCTATAAAATTACTTAGCTAAAATGTTTCTTATAAATGTATTAATGTTAACCCAACTAAAATTAAAGCTATGTTGGATGTGTTTTTTCCCATCTTATGAATCTTCCATTAGATATTTCTTAGAGAGCTAGGTGTTGTATGTATTTTTTTCAGGATAGTGTGAATTTTAATTACAATCTTAATGTCTAATGTCAAATCTCTAAATATCTTAGAATGAGTACTTGGACAACCATGTAAGTGGTTGTGGGATAATATTATTTATTATTCTCATTTAATTTACATTTTTTCCTGTAGTGGCATTAATGAGGGAAGTGGATCATGATGGTGGTATTTATTATTTGAATTTATTTACACCACTTTCCTAATCCTGGGTGTTAGGAGAGAGAGTGGAGAATTTTTCATGTCGGGTGGGATCCACAATGTGTAGTGGGGTGCATAATGGAGAGATACTTTTGGGGATTTGTTCCCTCTTCACATGGGTCAAAGATGCTTGAAGCTTTATTTATTTTATTCATGGATACAGTGATTAGTCACACGTGGACATTGAATTTTTGTCATACCATGGTTTTTGGGTGTTATGGTTTTAGGAATTCACTTGTGGTTTCCTCTTGACTCTTCTTTATAAACTGTATGCATTGGATAAAGGTTTCATGGGTTATTTATAATTATAAAAGTATTTTTGGAATATTTCCACATTGCAGGGAGAATTTTTTTGATTATACACTCTTGATTCAAATATTAATATAAAATTGTACTCTCTTTAGCGTTAGATTTTTTTCCTAAAATGTTTTCTCCACACACATCTAGTGTTTTGTGTCATGTTATTATGGTTCGATAATTTCTAATTTTTCATTATATAATTCCACATATGATCTTAATGATTAAACTAATTTTACATTAAAAAAAATAACATTTGCATACTCCTTTGAGAAGCTTATATTTGTAGTAGTTTACCCTATTCAATAAATTTTGGTATCAGTGCCTTAGTTCTATTAATAAAGGGATGTATTTCTTGAAGTGTTGTAGATTTTTTGGCTATAGTAGGAGATTTTTATTTGAGTGATTTTATAAATTTGTGATTGATTGAAGCCATGGAATGTACATCTCATTCAAAAATTGATAGGTTTAATGACACTAGGTATGAGTTGTGGAAGTTAAAGATGGAGGATCTCTAGAATAAAATGGTTAATGGGAAGTTGAAAAATAAGGAAATATTGATGGGATGTCTAATGAAGATAAATAAGTTTGGAAAAAATATATGAGGAACCTTTCATTCATGTCTTGTAGATTCTACCCTCTTAAATATCTTAGAGGAGACAACCACATTTACATTGTGAGAGAGAATAGGTGATATTTTCCAAACTAAAAGTATAACTAAGAAATTATATCTTAGAATATTGTTTTATTTTAAAATAAAGGTAATGATTTTGTTGCAAAACATGTAAATGATTTTAACTTAATTTTGAGTCAGCTAACTTTAGTGGATGTTAAATTGTGGGAAGAGAATAAATGTATCTTAATGCTTTGTTCTTTACTCGAATCTTGGAAATTTTGAATTGTTTGTATAAGTGGTAGTCTTACAAATCCAAAGATAGATGGTCTTATTGCTACCTTAATTTCAAAGGATATGAGAAGTAAATCCATGGATGGGGGTTTGAAGGATCCCCTATATGTTTGAGGACTACCCAAGGAAAAAGGTGGGCCTAAAAGGGATAAAAATAAATCAAAAGATACATACAATTCAAAAGGACTATAAAAAATCCATTGAATATCAAATTAAAGTATTGGAATTATGGTAAGAGAGGGCATGTGGCGGAATAAAAAAATAAAACTAATCCTACAATTATTCCTCTACATAAAAAAATTGATGATGGTGATAATGATGCATAATTTATGTTTGCTAATACTATTAGTGATAATTATTGGATCATTGAATCAAGTTTCTCCTACCATATGACTCCCCACAAGGAGTGGTTCTCATAATATAGAGTTTACAATGGAGGATAAATTTTCCTTGGTGACAACAATACACATCATATTGTCGATAAAGGAAAGGTACAATTGTATTTGAATTATGGGAGTGTCAAAATATTCAATGATTTTTTGTGTATTATAGGACTTGTATGAAAATTTATGTATCCAATTTGAATTATTCTTAAGTGTATATGACATTTGAAAAGTTTGGTTGTAAGTTGGAAAGAGGAAATCTAGTGGTAGCTAGAAGATCTTGGTGTGGGACTTAATTTAGGTTTGATGTCTCCACATTTTTTAACTTTGATAATTTAACTAAAAATTATAAAAAAATGTATGTATGTTGTGGCACCAACATTTGAGACACATTGGTAAAAATTACCCTTATTAATAAAAAATATGATTGATTTTTTTTTGTTTACGCTAATGAACACTGCGTTTGGAAAATAGAAGAGATCATATTTTCATTCTATAAGCTATATAGCTAAGGGATTATTATAAAAAATTCATGCATATGAGTTTGGTTTAGTGGATGTGGATTCTATGGGTAAATCTCAAATATTATTTGACAGTTTTAGTGATCATTGTTCTAGATACATCTGGGTATATTTTATTCATTCTAAGTCTATTTTTTCTCTAATTTTAAGGAATTTAAGGCACTTGTAAATAACTAAATAGACAATAAAATTAATGTGTTGAGAACTAAAAATGGTGGTAAAATAATTGTTCCAAGGAATTTGATTAATTCTATAAGCATGTGGGTATTCTTTAATAGAAGACTACCCCTTACACACCACAAGAAAATAGGTTTGTAAAGAGGATGAACTAAACCTTCATAAAACAAAAAAATTTATGTTAAATGGTACACAATTAGATCATTGCTTTGGTAGAGGTTGTGAATATTACTTGTTACTTAATAAATCAATTTCCTTGTTTAGATATTATTAACAACTCATTATTAAGTGTGGATAAGTAAGAAACCTCATGTTTCACATTTAAGTTTATTTATTTGTTAGGATTTCATTCATATTCCTAAATAAAAATGATATAAATTAGACCCAAAAGTACATAAATGCATTTTTGTTGGTTATGGTGAAAATGTAAAAGGTTATAAACTTTGGAACCCACTATGTGAAGGAAAATCATGCCAATGCAAATGATAACAAGAATAAAATCAAACAAACACGAAAAATTGATAAAACACTCATATTAGGTGAAATGAGATTCAACATGCATAAAATTCAATAAAATAAAACTATGCTAAACCCCCCATTTTGTATATTTTTCCACAATTGACAATTTGATGTGTGATCATGCATAAAATTTGACAAATAATGGTGCTCCAAGTAAAAATGAGTGAGATCCCTTGAAAATGGTTATGTTAGATTATATAGATTGAGGAGAAGATGGATGGATTGCTAGGATTGGGAGATGAAGATCAATGGATAGAATGCAATGTGACCTCTCAACTCATGAGATGTTGTCAAGTGTCACCATGAGAGGAGTTGAGAGAGGAGATGATACCTTGGGAGTACCATGAAGGATTTACCATAAATTAAAGTCTTTTCCTCACACTCCAAAGGGATGGGGATTAAAGGAATAAAGGAATTTAAAAATTATTTTATGTACTTTTTCAAGGTAGAATTATGTGGGGCTCCTTTCCAAAAGGGTTAAAATTTATCAATGAAGGGAGAAGGTGGGTAGTGAAATAAATGGAAAGAGTTAACCCCCACTCAATCCTTGATTGTGTGTGCGCACATGCTTAAGGGGGTTATTAGAGGAAGATTAGGGGTTAGGTTTAAGGCTAATAAAAAAGGTTGGAGGATGTGACATAGAGAAAAGAAATTAAATAAAATTGTTTTATCTAATTTATTTTGGAGAGAATGGGATGGGGTGTAAGGTCAGATAAATAATTAAAATGAGTTATTTACCTTAGGTTGAGACATTAGAAGAATTGAATAATTGAATTTTTGCTAGCAAGATGCATAGGGAATATTAATTAAATAATTAGGACATTATTTATTTAATATGATGGGTTAGGAATAAAAAAAATTGGGGGTAAATTGATCAAATACAATGGTCAATTTTAGGTGTCTACATTTTCCCTCTTTGAAATGGTATTAAAATAACTTATTTCAAAAATATATATATATATATATATCCCACATGAAAAAATGAGGAAGAAATGGATTCCTCAGAGCAAGATAGGAGAAAGCAGTTAGGATGGTGATGCTCCCTTGCAAGGGTGGGTAGGAAAAAAGGGGCTCAGATGGCCTCTCAAATGAATAAAATGAGTGGAAAATTGAATAAAGGATGAAAAATGAGGAGGAAAAAAATAAACAAAGGAAAATAGAGCTAAAAGAAAGAAATTCCCAAGCAATAAAGGTGATTAGAAGGGTAAATAACTAGTGATTAGGGGTAAATTACTATTTATTTTGACCTTAGTGAATACTGATTTGGTGAGGAGCACAAAAGAGGAGCATAGAAAATATGGCCAACATGTTGTGTATGGAGCATTGAGTGGATTGGGTGAGGGAATAGGCATAGAGAGCATGCACAAGACTTCAAGTACACAAGTTCAAATTTGGTTTGGGGCAGTCCTAGGTGCAATAAATGGGGTGTAGGAAAACATGTGTGATAGATTCATTCATCACAATTAGGAAAATATGCTATCAATTAGATGAATGTGTAACACATCAGGCCAATGCAGAGTTTTTGAGTGACTCCACAACCAAAAAGGTGAATGCATGAAAAATGGTGTGCTTGCATCATGGATGATAAAATATTTCAAAGGAAAGGAGAATTCATGGAATAAAAGGTGAATAGGTCTAGGATAGGCGAATCTGCCATAGGTCAAGTGAGTGTGCTAGAAAAATGGTGAATGCATCGAGAAAAGAGAAAATGTGCTCTAGTTTTGAGAAAATCTATCAAAAAGGAAAATTTGAAGATGAAAAAGAAAATGTGCTCTATGTAGGAGTGAATACACTAAGGGTAGACAAAAGATAAAAAAGGGGGTAATGGTAGGAAGAAAAATAGAAAGTGAAGGGAAGGCTAATAGAGTGGCTTGGATGTGTTGAGAGTAAGTTTTCATTGGTGATGAGGGAGAGGAGATCATCAATACTTCAACTAAGCAAGTAGTTATAAGATGCAAAATGAGACGTAGTGTGAGCTTGAAGGCCATAATAAATTACATGGATTTTTATGATCATATCACACTAAGCGATGTTGATTGTGTTATAAGAGAAATAGTACTCAGAGACCAACACATTCTATCTTTGGACAAGAGAGATGAAAATGACCTTGGAGGACATATGGATGATCTTGCAAGTGGCCATTAGGGGATGATTGGTGTACAACTTATATCAAGCAGTGCAAGCAGTGCTATATAGGCTATTCAAGAGGATATACGTACCTTTCTAAAGGATACAATTAGACTTGGATGTTGATATGTAAAGATCCTACTTATGAATCACTTAACCAACTTGTTAGATTCACCTATGGATCACATATTTTATAATTATTGATCATTAACAAATTGCATGTAAGAAAGAGCATAGGAACACACATTCAGAACATAGATAGAAGAACGAAAGAAACAAGATTTGATAACAAATTTCACCACTTAGGGCTATGTCTCTAGATTCACCTAACATGTGTGATTGTTTCCATTAATAATGCCAAATCTACAAACACTCCTGTACATCATCTTGGTCTTCAAACTATAAAGAAAAAATGATACACCTCCTAGGAAGATTCAATCCCTACAAGCTCTCCCTAATTCAAGAGCAACCACATCATGCCTTCAGTACAAGACCATATCTTGGACACACAGTATTTTTCGACATCATCTCAAATCTAGAAGAACTTCAACATTATGCTCTCCTATTGCAAATGTTGTGATAAAATTATCACCCTACACAAGAAGTCTTCAAGTACTTCTCCTTACAACTACAAGAGATATGGCTTTCCAAAGCATTTCAAAATATCTCTATCCTAGAAAAATACAACTTCAATCATGTCCATCTACACACCTGGATCATCACTACAATCGGGAATGCAATAATATTATTAAACATATACATCATTTTATCACTTCCATGAGCATCTACATCAACTATTGCAGCTATTAACCAATAACCACTGACAAATATCAAGCTGAATAATAATGTAGATACAAAAGTGAATGAAGCAACATGTCTATCTTTCACAATAGGGACATTTTTACCCAAGGGAACCTCCAAATTCCCAACCATAAGTTGAGGACTTGGACCATCTATGCTTTCATTTATTGTTTCCTCGTGTTGTACTATTGGTGTAACCTATGGAAACTAATCATGATTAGCCTTGATTACCCCAGCTCATGTCTAGAACCACCCAACTTGATAGACATAAGAGACAAATCTTTACTTGCATTAATCACCCTTTTCAACTGCCCCGTGTTTGCAAAAGATCTACCAGTCTTGATCTTGTGAGAATGTACAATATACTTGATTCTATATTTAAAAAAATGATAATGATTAAATTCCCTATAGAAAACAACCTTTCAATCATACAAGTATGGGCTACCCAACACTATCCCATAGACATCTAGTGGAACCACATCAAACTGCACCTCATCAACATACTTGCTTGTGATTGTGAATCTTAAAGTACAATGCCTTGTTACTTGCAATTCATTATTTTCGCAAACCTAACCTAGTGGATAAGGTCTTTGATGTAGTGTAGTTTTCAATCCAAAATTCCTTACAACATCTTCTGAGATTAGGTTAACTTGAGATTCACTATCTATGAGTGTATCAATTTTAGTGCAATATCCATTTGAATATCAAACTTCTTATGTAGGAATTGACACAATGCATAGTCTGTATTCTTGAAGTAATATTAAAATTCATCATAGCCAAATGGTTCAAACCCCTTAGGACTAAATGGCACACCATTATTCTTCAAATCTCGCCTCCTATGTCTTGGAAAAACATTCTTTCTATATGCAAACTTATTTTTCTCATTTCTAACATGGGGACGAAGTCTGGAAATCTCTTAATTGTCATGTCAGTAGGACATAACACCTCACCAATTCAAGCATTAGGTCCACCTCCACAAACACATTAGGGAAAACCAATTTTCCATTATCACAGGTCCATGGTGACAAGTGGGATGACTGGAAAACCTCCTCTTGAAAGCATACAATAATAAATCCCAATCATTTTGTAGCAATACCACATCACCAATCCCAGAAGCAGAATCCTAAAAATGAGTTGTCAATAAACAATCACCAATTTTTCTCTTTCCAAATGGCTTAACCTCTGTAGTCAAGTCTGTAGGGGTCTCTTCCATGAATTGAGAATAATCCTTCTTCATTGTTCTCCTTTTTGTAGGTGCTTCAGGAACCTCTAGTTTGGGATTATCATCTTGAGGTTTTGGTCTCTTGACCCTTTTTTGTTTCAATTTCCTCTCAGGTTTGGCAGAAGATTCATTGGGCTCACTCATTGTTACAGTATAATGGAACTAGGGTTTCAAATAATGGGGAATTATAGTCTAAATCCTTGAAATTCACAAGGTTCAAACTAAAACTCAAAAAAATTCACTCCTCTACCCCAAACCCTACACTCAAAATTTTGAATTCCTTTGCTAACAAAGAGGAACAACCCTAAATTGCAAACCCTAGCAATCTACTCAATTCTTAAACTACCCCGTGCTATCAAATCACTCATAGAGGTCTAGAGTTTCAACTTACTTGAGAAAAAATAGTAGCTTGTTCTTCAAAATTTCTTCACCTGGATCTTTGCCTTCCTCTTTTCTTCACTTAACTAATTCTTCAGCTCTTTGATAATTGCAATTTTGAGGATGAAAATGATCAACAACCCTCTAAATAACTCAAAGATGGAGCATCTCCTCCATTAATCTCTGATAGATAGCTCACGCGAGTGAACTGACAAGTAATCGTTCAAGTTTAAATTCCTATTGTCAATCCTCTTTGATTTAAAACATGATCTACGACTCTCCTTAACCATCACTTTATGCTTTCACAAATGTTCTTTGAAACAAAGATGATACCTTGGGAAGTTTCCACATAGCCATCCACATGTTCCTTAACCCTTTTGAACTCCATTGCTCATCCTTGTAACACTTGGAAGTTAGGCTCATACTTTAGTGATGAGCGACAACACCTTCAATGGAAAGAATATTCACCAGGATATTTCCCATCACACGCCACTGAATTGTTTTAAAGATACAACTTCTCTTCAGCAAAAAGAAGTTCCCAACAATATAGAGAACTTTCTTTGATCCATCGCTCATTGTCGTAATTGAATTGGAGATGAAAATACCTTCGATGATGGGTGAAATGAGCAATGGTACCAAATGTTGACAAGTGGAAAGATCATATCCCATTGTTCCTTTCAATTTATATTGCTCATCGTTGTAATTGAGATAAGCAATAAAAATTTTCTACGATGACACAATACAAAGGAAGACCTAAGCCCACTGCTCATCACAAAAGAAAAACATGAAGACAAAATACTTTCTACGATGTGTGATACAAAAGAGATTTAAAGGCTCATCGTGGTAATGAACCTGATGGATAAAAAGACTTTGGCGATGAGCGATTCCAAAATTTAAGTGGAGATTTTTTTCACATGCATAAAAGGTTGTTTTAAAAGAGGGACCGCCTAGGAAGGATGAGGAATAAGGCCTCAAAAGGACTTAAACTCATTTTTTCTTTTTTTACAAAGGATTTAAAGGCCAAACAAAGCTATATTGTCAACTTTATAAAATATTAAATCCCCTTACCAAAGTAATGAGGGAAATATTGTGCAACGGGAAAATGGGGAACTCTAACCACAAGGGGTTGGTAACCAAATGAACCCAAAGACTTAAGATATAACTAAAACCACCTAGAACTAACCAGAGCAAGTCAACAAAAGATAAGACTATACAACAAGGGTTTAGACAAAGGGGGGAAATATACTAATTAAAAACCCACCCCTAGCATAAAACCCTAAACCCTATTTTCAAATTCAGATGAAAAGCCATCGAAGTAAGGTCATGTCATATTAGTGAAACATGATATTTTGAAGGTTCCACCATGTAACACTATCCCTCTTCCTAATGAACATAGAAAAGGTGGATTTTTGATTAGGAAGATACCCCCTTTTGATTTTGGCATAGGTCCCTCATTTTTAGGTCTACCTATTTCAACACCCTTCTTTTTCCTTTGTTTCACAAACATATAAGCAAGTATAGGGAAACACAGACAAACAAACAAACTAAAATCTAAAGAAATGAAGGGTATTTCTCTATTTTATTATTTCTATATTTGATCTGTTGTTAGGATCTATGAAAATTGCATGTGTTTGCTTAACGTTTACAATGATTAATTTGAAGGCTTTAAAATGTAATAATGTAACTAAAATAGTTAAATGAACATAGCAATAATAAAGTGATGAAAAAAATAGAAGAGAGATAGAAGAGAGAAGACAAAAAACAAGTTGATAATAGAGTTCGCCAATATGGCTATGTCTCTGAGTCCCTCTCCAATAGAGTGACTGGTCCTTGATTATGCTCCAAACTGATTACAAGGCATCAACATAATACAGTGTCGAGTCTTTATGAGCTTCAAAGTCTTCCTCCTTCAAGTGCAATAGAGTGACGCTCCTTTGATGCACAAATTTAGACACTCAGACTCTCCATACAAATTCTCTCATAAGTCACCTCTTACCCCTTACAAGCCTCCCCCTTTTTATACATAAAATTTACTCAGTATAGTTAATAACCATATGATTTACATAATCAACCATATCTCCCTTTTACAAGTAAAAATATTTATAATATCCCCTTTACAATATTATTAAAATCTTGAAAATCTCTTATAAGCCCTTATAGTCCTTCAATAATCTTTCAATATCCTTATCATAAATCTAAGGGATTAACTTCTTTTTTTCATTTAGGGGGTTAATATTTTAAAATTAGGGAGTATCGACTTTGAACTATTGTTTAATAACATTCAAGCCTCGATATATACTCAGCACTGTCAATGGTGCAATGGCTATGCAGGATTTTAGGGGTGGGTAGGTCGGGTGGTCGACCCCTGCCCCTTCTATTTAAAAAAAATTAAACTTTTCTTTGAGAAAAGTAACCGGTGCCCATCTGTTGTTAGAGCGCAATCTTTGACATGTTGGTAGGCAGGTGGAATGGTGAATGAGTGGTCATGGGATTGAATCCCATCCACTCTCATTTTTTCAAAAAAAAACTGTTTCAACAATCATCAACTCGGAGGAGAGAGAGAGAGGGGTGCCACATGGCACCCGGTGATTGGTCCATGTGGCACCCGATGACTCACTAGACCCGACACGTTAGCAACATGCATCACCAAATGATTCATCCACCTCATGCCAAGCCACCATGTCACCACCAAGTGTCACCTCGAGAATCTACCATGTGTCCAGCCCTAATAGTGCCATGACATCGTACAGTCTGCTAATGTCATGTTGATGTCAACATTTGTATGGCCTGGTCAACCTTGTTGCCTACGATCTTTGACTAGACATATCTTGGATGTATGTTGGACTCATGGTGACAAGCTCTTCATTTTGATATTGCTTTCGTCCAATTTTGAAATGATCAGTTTTTTTCCTATTTGATCAGCCTTTGGTACCTGTTTGACCTAACTTTGACTGAGTATAACTTGAGCATACAAGCTCCTTTTGAATCCATTCAAGTTGCATTTTTGGTTTGGTTTTCAGAGCACTTCGACATGCCGATGATTTCTAGAGCATATGGAACACTTCAAATTTTGACAAAAAGTATCCACTTGGATTAGTCCTCCCCACTGGAGAGCTTTTGGACCTCCGAAAGCTTGATTACTTAGAAAGTGAGGGTAAAGTTCCCTCACTTTACCAATCTCCATCCATTTTTCCTTGCTTGGATTCATCCCCTTCAATCCCACTCTGAGTTACTTGATTGGTCCTCTTCGTGAAGTCCTGACATTCTTGTCTAAGATGACATCCTCTGGTAGCTCTGACATATACTCAAGTAAAATATCATCAAGTGATGGAACTTGAACATCGGTGTCTTCATCCAGTATCATTGGAGGCTCATACAACTTTAGATTATCTACATTTACAACTAAGTATATGTGCATGCATGGAGGAATATTAAGGTGGAAGGCATTGGCACCGATATTTTTGAAGATCTTAAAAGGACCATACCTGATCGGCTTGAGCTTCCTTCCTTCATCTTGCATTCTATCCTTGCTGATATGTAACCAAACTCTATCTCCAACCTGAAAATGATGATCGATGTGATGCTTGTCATGCTAAGCCGTGTATTTGGCTAGGTTCTTCTCCAACTGTGTTTCCATTTCCTGATGAATCGCTTGGAATTTTTGGATGAACTTCAAAGTCTTTTCTACATCATGGCGTCCATCTTCAACATCTTCCTTCCTGAAAGCAAAGTCCATCAGTGTTTTTGGTAGATAACCAAAACAAGATCTTTTTGTAGAAGAGTGTGTTGCATGGTTATAAACATGTTGCACACAATGTAGATTCTTATCCCATGACTTAGGATGTTTACTGCAGTAACCTCTGAGAAGATGCACAACTATCTTGTTCACTACCTCTTTTTGTGGATTGAAAGATGTACTTTTCTTTAGTCTAGTGTCCAAGAGTTCCCACAATGCTAACCAAAATTCCCCCAAGAATCAAGAATCTCAATCTAATACAATAGAAGTAGGAAGCCCAAAATGAACCCATACAAATCAAAAGTACAAGTGTGTTGTTAGTTCAGCTATGACCTATTTTTTTACAAGGCATTAAAATGCGCATTTTGTTGAACCTATCAACTAACACAAACAAATAATCATGTCCCTTCCTACACATGGGTAGCCCCTTGACAAAATCCATTGAAACACTTTCCCATGGATGGGATGATACAGGTAGAGGTGTGTACAACCCTAATTTCCTATTGATAGGCTTGCTTGTTGCACACATTACACATCCTATAATGTACTTGGATATAGTTTCTTGCATATGAGGCCAATAATAGTATTTCTACAATTGAGTGATTGTTTTGCTTACCCCGAAGTTTCCAACAATCAATGACGTGTGTGATTATCTAATTACATGTGCTTGTTCACCTTTTGAAATGCATAACTTTCCTAAATGATACAAATTTATCCTGCACATAGTAATCTTTTTCTTCTACATGTTTTCCTTGGATTAAAGTTGCATAAATATCTTTAAAGTCTTCATCGTTAGCATATTGTTCCTGGAAACTTTCATGTACGATAGAACTACCTTGAAGGATAATCAAATCATTCATGATGGGAGACCTAAACAACATATCTACTACTTTATTATGGACACCTTTTTTATACTTAATTACCAAATGAAATTGTTGAAGAAAACCCATCCACCTAAAGTGCCTACTTTGTTTCAGTTTGGATTGTGAGTGAAAATATTGAAGTGGTTGGTGATTAGTGTGGATTATAGTTTCTTTCTCCATTAAGTAGTGTTTCCATTTTTGAACACTCTAAACTAATGCATAAAGTTTCTTATCATAAGTAGGATAGTTACTTACTGTAGCTACAAAGGTTTCAAAGTGATTGTAGATTGGTTTACCTCCTTGCATGAGTACTTCTCCAATGGAAAAACCACCCATTAGTACATCTGCTCTTAGAGGCCATGCCCTCACTTACTTTCTCAGTAATCAAGATATTAGAGGTCCAAAAGCTCTCTAGTGGGAAGGAATGATCCAGGTGGATACCTTTTGTCAAAATTTAAAGTGTTCCATATGCTCTAGAAATTGTTACCATGTCGAAGTGCTAAAAAAATTGAACCCAATGCAACTTGAATAGAGTCAAGAGGAGCTCGTATGCTCAAGTTATGCTCAGTCAAAGTTGGGTCAAATAGGTACCAGAGGTTGGTCAAAAGGGAAAAAAATGATCATTTCAGAACTGGACAAAATTGACATCAAAACGAAGAGCTCATAGCCATGATCCCAATGCTGCTCATTTCACTGAAATCAGAGCTCTTACATCAAAGATATGGCCAGTCAAAGTTGCAGGTTGACTAGGTTGACTAGGCCATATAATGTTGATGAAGCAAGTTGTACAATACAAGTAGTGATGTGGACCAATCAAGGCTTGACACATGGCAGTTTGTACAATTGATTGGGAAAGTGACGTGGTAGTACGATAGGACATGTGGCAGGTATAGGTAGCAACTGACGTGGTTTCACAACAAATCACGAGGTGCCACATGGCCCAATCATAGGGCACCATGTGGTACCCCCAATCTCCTCTAGATCTTCGGCGGTCAGTTGCAATGTTCACCAAAATGATAGGAGGGAATTCGATCCGCTCACCTCCCAATTACAAGCAATGCATGCCATCAAACTGTGCATTGTGCACTAATACACATGTGTGCCCATGTAGTTTTGATGTTCTAAAATTGGAAATCGTATGTTAAAAATAGAGGGACAAGGGTCGAACACCTGACCTCCCCACCCCTAAAAGGTTTCTCCACCATTTAGCCATCATATGGCTTCGAGCATGTATTGGGATTAGTTGCTTTTGAAAACTATTCAAAAACTGTATAATCCCTTAAAATTAAAGATTTAACCCTCTAAAGTTATTCCTTGATAAATCTATGAACTGTATAGCCCAAGAAATGATAAATAAAAAGGGCTTAAGTAATATAGTAAATGATAGTATAAGATATTAAAAGGTTTATAAGGGGATTTAAAAGATTTTTATGTTGTAAAGGGGGGATTTTTGAAGATTTATCACTGTAAATAGGGATATTGTGAAATATTTTTACTTGTAAAGGGAGATAGGCTTTATTTTGTAAATCATATGGTTATTAACCCTATTGGGCATATTTATTGTATAAAAAGGGGGGAGTTTAGGAGTTTTAGAAAAAGTAAGTGGTGACTTATGAGAATTTGTATGGAGAGTTTGAGTGTTTGAATCTGTGCATCGAAGGAGCATCACTCTATTGCACTTGAAGGAGGAAGACTTTGAAGCTCATAAAGACTTGACACTATATTTTGTTGATTCCTTGTAATCAGTTTGGACCATAATCAAGGATTGACCACTCTATTGGAGAGGGACCCGAAGATGTAGCCATATTGGTGAACTGTATTATCAACTTATATTTTTTCTTCTCTGTTCTATCTCTCTTTTATTTTGTTCATCACTTTATTATTGCTATGTTCATTTAAGCATTTCAATTATGCTGTTACATTTTACGAACTTCAAATTTATCATTGTAAACGTTAAGCCAACACATGTAATTGTCATAGATCCTAACTATAGATCAGATGCATGTAGGGAGATAGTGCTAGGGATGTCACTACACTTGGAGACATTGGTGAGAAGCATGCTACTATCAAATTGGAGAGGAAAATTCATTACCTTGACCTTGGGGGAGTGTTTCATCAACATGGCTGAGCATAGGAGGGGATTCTTGTGGGGTCATGCATATTGGCATATATGTACCATGATATACATGTGGTCAACTACATGAGGGGGTTGAGCATGAGAAATTTCATGCTTCTGATGATTTAGGCATGAGAGCATATATTAGTGCTAAGGTTGATTAGCCATAGGGTGGAGTAGGAGGCAAAGGATCTTGTGGTCTAAAACTAGGGTGGTACATTACACTACCATGAGATAGGAGGAGAACCATACTGGATGAGGTTTCTCGATGATCTAGATGAGGGTGATGTCATATGGTGGCCCTATAGAGTAGATGGAAAGTGAAAAGAGGATTGATGGGTGAAGTGGTATATGCTCACCATGTACTACATCATTGAGTGATATTTCTACCTTATAGAGAGGTACAAGCCAAATAGGGTGATCCAATAGTTAGATTATGCAGAACACTACACTAGGCCCAATTTTTTTTGCTCATTTGACAAGGGAGGTGGTGGAGTGGGGTCCCTAGCTAGATAGGCAGACAATGGTTTATGAGTGGAGGAGGGTATAGTAGGTCATATCGTACATGGACGAAGGTGTTGATATTGCAATAATGATTTTGAAATATACAACATGGTGAGGTGGACATGCCATTGTAGCTAACACAACCACATAGAGAGGATATGGTGGGTGGGATACAATTCATAGTGCAGGAGGTGAGGAGGAGAGGGAGAGTAGGGATGATGGAATGAGGTAGGAGATTTGGGCGCAAGGGGAGAGGGAGAGGAGAGGGGAGGATATAGTGGAGGAGGAGATAGTGGAGGTCGTAGTGATGACAAGTAGTAGCAACAATAGTGACTCCTCCATCTCCTAAGGATAAAAGGAGATGGATGTGGACATGGGTGTCCAAGGGTCACTATGAGGAGGAAGAGGATATGTAGGTGCAAATCAGCCATAGGGATAGGAATAGGGTGGCAATGAACCTTGGAGAGGCAAGGAGGAATGATAGCGGATATTTAGAGGAGTGGTTGGCATAGGCCCTCAATTAGTTTGATGAGCTACAATAGAGGGTGGAGACCATGTAGGGAGACTTGTATGTGGTGAATACAGAGAGGGAAAACCTCAACCTAACTTGTGATGAATGAGATTTAGAGAGGGGGAATCTAGAAATAGAGAATAATAGGTTGATGCAGGAGAGAGATGCAACACAAAGTATGGGTGGAGTACAAGGCGTAGTAGAGATAGTAATGCAACTAGCCTAGGCTACCAATGAGGCCACATACTACTAGACACTATATGATAAATTATTCTTGGTAGAGTAGAGGGTGTCAAGCTTCTCAAAGAGGAGTTGTTTGATGAGGAGCAGGTCCAAATCAATAGAATCTAAATCTATGAGATCGGGATCTATGAAATCTCCACTACCACCACCTCCAACAATAGGAGGGGGAGCCCCAAAGTCTTTAGGTAACTCAAAGGGAGCTAGCAACATATAGCTACATGATGGGAGATAATTTGGCATTTTTACTTATTTCTACAATGGGATCATGATGTACATAATATGAGCTTTATGCCATGATGTATCTATTTATTTATGCATGTATGATTATGGACATTATTATTATTTTGGTATATATATGTGATAATGTTGGATAGATATAATTGTATATATTGTGATGTGATGCTATGTGATTGATTATGATATGTGAATTATATGATTTGATATGCTTATGATGTATGTGATTTTATGAGTACATGCATGTGATTAATGATAGTGATATATGATGTGTATGCATAGGATAAATATGTAACATGCCCATTGTTCTACTCAATTATTTCTCCTATGTTTTACCAAAAGTGAATAAACTAAATTACCAAACACAACGATAAAAATTTTCTTTTCAAAATTAAGATAATATGCACATTTGATATAGCAATAATTCATTTATCTCATTTAATTCAACAAAATGTTACAATATTTTTGAAGAATGATTTCATAAACAAGATACAAATCACATTTTATATCTTTCATAGAAATAGATACAAGATACATACATAGCTCATTTGAGCTTCATTGGCACTAGAAATACAATGATCCAGGAAATCCCCCTTCAAATCTTGGTTCACTGACCGAAGAGGAGAAGCATCACTCAAGCACTTTTCTTCCATCCATGGACTTACTATGGTGCCCCGCACATATACCACATATGGTAAGATGGCCCTACCCTTCGACGAAGAGTTTGGTCTAGAAACCTCAAAATACTAGCCAATCCTAAGCTTGGTGTTGTGTCCTACATAACTAGAGCTTTCCCATATAGTGATTATATTCTACGTGTATGAAAATCTCAGACTAGCATGCTAAAAGGTAACACAATGAATTGACAACATAACCAATGGAAAATTACACCACTTTGGCCAAATTATTCATCCCCCCTAATTTGGAATGGACATCACACACTCATCCACCATTCTAGCTTGATTTGTTATGACCATTCATATTCTATGCATGTGCTATCCCCTTCATTGGATTATCCTAATCCTAGGAATAACCTATATACTCTTAAATTCACTATGACTCATCTAGTAGGTAAAACAAGTGTTTCCATAACCAATCTTCACAAATTAAGCTTTTAGCTAAGTAGAATCCACCCTATTATATTATTTAATACTAATATATACACTCAATCCTTAATATGGAGTTCGTACAAACACTCAAGAAATAGAGATTCCAAAACTAGAAGCAACAAGAAACTTTCAATTTCACATAGGAAGAAAATAACCTTTCCCTAATAACATAACACATTTACCAATAAAAACAAGAAAAACATAGAATCTTTCTAAAGACATTCAAAACATAAAAGAGTAAGATTCAACATTTATGTATATGAAAAGCTCCAATTTGAACTAACTAGTTTCCAAGCTTAGCCTCCTCAAAATCAACTTACAACTTAGCAACTATCACTTCCACTCTTCCAAAATTCTCTCACAAAATCTCTCACCAAACCTCTTGCAAAACCTCTCAGTAAATCTCTCACAAAAATCTAAAGAACAGAGCTCAATAATTTAAAATAATAGAAAGAATGCAGATATGCATCCTTTTGAGGTAGAGAGCACCTCTATTAATACACAAATGTGAGAATTTGAAGGCTAGAAACTATCTCTTCAATTTGCCACATCTCAAGCCATTAGTTCGACTTAGCCATAACGTGGCAGATTTACAAACTAAGACTCAACAAATTGCACAACCAGTTGCTTCTATCATGGACAACAAGAATATCATTCAGAAAGGAAAGGTAATTATTCTCACAGGTCGACTCTCTTTAAGCCAACTCCTATTTGACTAATTATCTCATTCTTATTTTTCCTCCATCACTGGACAAAGTTCTCAAAATAGACTTCTAAAGGAATGCAATTATTCATAATTTGGCACCACATAAACATCATGCATGCTATTTTGGTGTTTTAGTTCAAAGACCAAGTCAAAGCTTGATTATTTGTTTCATATTTCCTTCATAACATTTGATTATGTCTTGCAAATCATTTCCACACACTTTTCGTAGCGCTACATTTATTTATTACACAACATGTTAATACTTTATGCAATTCTCATACTGCTGCCATGTTATGTGTTATCCTTTATTGTTGCACTTTATATTATACATATATGATATGTGCTTTACCTATGGCATGTGCTTTAATATATAATCAATGCTATTTAAACATTATAATATATATATATATATATATAGTATATATCTAATATACATATATATATATACAAAACATTACATGTTATTATATATGTATATATATATACTAACTTTCATGTTTAGAGAATGTGTCATTTGATATTCAAATGCATATACTTATATTCATTTATTTCCAAAATAATAATGCACATGTATACATATACATATATACATATTTATATTTATATATGTATTAATACACTTGTATGGAATTTTACATTACATTGATACATACATGTTTATCAATATATATACATATACATATATACATTGTATATATTGTAATGCCCAAAATCTTTGCAATAAAATACAGTTAAGGACAAAACACAAATTTCAAATTTCGATTACAACACATGACTAACTGACACAATTTTGTTTCCAAAGCACACAATTCTTAAAAATAATAACAACATTTGACCAAGTATAGATTATAATATTCAATTACGTAACTAAATTGCTTAGGAAACCCTACTAGAGATTCAAGAGAAGACGAGGGAGTCACATCACCAAGGTAGGATCAATTAGCTCTACAACTCATCATTCATCACAACTAAATTCAAGTCACAAGCAATTTCCATACAATGTATCAATTTTAACTCAAAGTAAGGAAAAAGAGCAAACCCTAGGGGCTAGACCTAATTCCTCAGGGGCTCGTCTCTAACAGCCTTGCCTATGTATATATTTCATATAGGAACCATAGTTTAACAAATTGAGTTCACCCAACTCATATTTGATTGACCAACAATCTCATATAACACCTAGGTTTAAATCACCATTAGCTCATGATGGTAGTAAATACTAAGAATGAATAACAATGGTGAATCTATAAGGGCTCCTTCTACTATAAGGAGTGATGGTTAACAATCTCGATTACAATTCCCCTCAAGGGCCTCTTGCCAAAATAGATAATCAAGAATGATCTAAGATGAAGGTAATCATATCATATCATGAATAGATGATTATAATTGTAGTTGTGGTTTCAATCCCACAATACAAAGGACACCATATAACATGGATAAGATTATGGGGTGAAAGGGGTAATAAGACTATCCACATATTTAATATTCAAGACAATTCAACCATCAAACACTTGGTTGACTAACACAAGGGATATAACCATTAGGTTCAAATACTCCTCTACAAAAATTCATCTTATGACTTTAATCCTTTAATTATAGAATATAAGAGTGGGTACACAACCATTTCTAGGGCCCTCTTACCCCAAATAGTTTCACCGCCGGTTTCCACCCACTTAGGTGAAGTTGGAGGTCTGAAACCTCAATATGGTTAGGCATGATTTTAAAGGACAATTTTTTCGTAAACAAAACACATCACGGTTACATGACAATTTAGTGTTTGTACTTAATATTTTATTTTCTTCATGGATGCAATTCTAGTTAAGTGAAAATTTTGATGGCCACCTCTGACCACAAGATAATTCACAATAATAGGATAACTCAAAGAATCAAACTTGCTCTCCTCTGAACCATATTGGCATCATGAAGCCTCGTGAGCTCTTGCTAAACCCCTGAGCGAGAAATATTTTAACCCCATGATGATGAAATGGGGTATTCCATTTAGATAATATAAAATGGTGTTTCAAGACAAGATTTATTTAACTGTGAAACAATGTCATGAGTGTGATACTCAAATTTTGTTGAACAGAGCATTCCAACACCCATTATTCTTACAAGTTACTGTGTATCAAAAACTTATATATAAATTATTGTTATTGGTGTTTGAAGACTAAGAAGGATGTGGAAACCAAAGCTCTATTCATTTAGGGATGATGTTAAAATCACCATAAAATTCCTTATAAACAAAGATTTCATTTGAGACCAATGGGATGGTCGATGAAAGCCAAGATTCTAAACACAGTCCCCAAACACTCATGGGTACGATCTAGGTATAAACAAAAACCCTAAATATTACCACACTAAAACAATACATGTAAAACATAGCTAACACCTCCAACACACATGATAGGATCTAGCAAGAAAATGCATCTAAACACACGAAATACCAAGTGGGCATGCTTAAAACCAACTAAGGTAGACTCCCATACCTGCATGAATATTTTCCATGGGCCTGAGTTGGGGTTTTGAGCCTTCTCTTCTACTCCACCCTTCTTTGTCCTCCCTCAAAACCCAGCTAAAGAACTTTCTTCATCCATAAACTTGTACTGGCATTATCCTTCTATGCCTACCCCACTCCTCGACTTGGAGAGAGTCCCATGCCTATCCACTCCTCTTTTCTTCCTTGACAAGCTTCTCCCCATCGATCCGTGCACACCTAACCAAAATCCATCTCCTACAATTTTTGGCATCCACAAATCTAGGGTCTTGTTTTGCATTAAATGTTATCCTTTCTTACTCAATCACATCTCACCTGCATAGCCATCCTTTTGCATTTATCCAGACACCCATCACCTTCATTCCTTTTTAAGAATGACACTTGGAGCTGATATATTGGTTCACATTCCTAAGCTCCATTTTCCTAACCGCTAACACAATCTTTCATTTGAATGCAGACCATCGATCTTGAAATCTATGCCATGATCAAGCACACCTTGATTTCCTACCTTGCTTAAAACTCCACCTTCTGATTTGACCTATTTTAATTTTGGTCGTAGATCACTATTGATTCACAACAACGATGTGAATCAAGTGCAACAATAAATTCTTGCCACGTGTGGCTATCTTGCATACCTGTATTGGTCAACCCAAGTCAACACAATAATACGTAGGAAGGTGGGATTACTCCATTTTTTTTTACCTTAAGCTTATCAACCTTCAAGGTTTGGGTGTTAGGTATCCTCCTTACCTCATGCTCAGTGAGCATAGAAAGACATTAGAAGCAAGCCCGAACACCTAACTCTAAAGCTCCTTACACCTATCGAGGTTCAACCTTCGGCCTTATCCTCTACCTTATACCTTATGACTGACATGATTTTGAAGGAATCAAGATACAAGACCAAATTGTGATGTTTGATCCTCTTTATACCCATGAGAGTTCGGCCACTAGCTTACCCTTTACCTTGCTTCTTGTGCACCATGGAAAACCAACACTTTGACCTCTGAAACACCAAAGTGTGACTCTGAACAGTGTTTTAAGTTGTTGGAGGGCACTAATTCCTCTTGCCTCATCCTTGAAGTGCATAGCCAAGCTTAACTAGTAGGTTTGAACACACATGTCTAATGCTCTTTGTACCTATCGGGGTTCAGCCATCAACCTTACCCCTTACCATTTAGCCTAGCTTTACTCCATTGCAACCTTCCCACCAACCTCTGAAACATGCATGAGTTTGTCGAATGGTGGGGTTATCTATTCCACCTTAATGCTTTCATGCCTTTGTGTTAAGTTGTAAGCCAACCTACTGACCCGCGATGTCAAAAAATTTTTGAGGTCGAGGTTCCTCCATACCTCTTTCATCACTTAGCAATTTTGGTAAGTCAAGGCATAAGCCTCATTGTCAAAGTATGATGTTTGAAACATTTTCGAAATTAGCACACTCTTCCTTCCTTGGCTTGAGGGATTCAATATGAGGCATGGCTGAATCCTAATGTCCAACGCCCTTTCGAACTTGAATCCAACTTACTTTGTACTTAAAATTATGTTAAGGCGTAAGATTTAGGGCCAATCTCTGATGCTCGATAGGAAACTTAACCTCGCTATCCCTAGCAATTTTGGACTTAACTCAAACCTTCTTCATGCTTTAAGGAATTTGGTATAAGGTATGATCAAAGCCCGAAGTCTAATACTTTTTAGCAGAGAGTAAGCCTCAAGCTCAAAGTACGAAGCCTGGTTGGACTTAGCTAAAAAATGGCAAACTCTTTCCTCATTAGCAAATAATACAAGTAAGCTCGAGGTCTGAAGTCCAAAATTTTGGAACTCTCAAAGGATTTTTTTAATGACACTCTAAGGCCAATTAATCCTTCTTCCTAACAACCCTATGAAGCCCTTTTTGGCCTCCAACAATAGCTCTTCATCTGATATTACTTAGATCTCCTACTGACCTCAATGAGGTTCCTTTGTTGACCGCAATTAACTCATTTCTAGCAGCCTCTCCTCTGACATCCATAAGATGCTCTTGTGGAAAATAATGACAATCATAAATTACCAATAGATTAATCTAACTATAGTTTCCCATTTAGTTATCCTTACCAGATTAACTCTTTATTAGCATCTCCCAACTATTAGTATGGTATGATGGTTCTAATCTAAGAGCAGATCATAATTCCATGATAAGGAAAAACCCAAAAGTAGAGAAGACTATAAGACTCTTCATCTATCCTTATTTACTTGCTATCTTAATCTCCCTTAGTTAAGTAGTACCATAGGGATTGAATCTGCACATGTTATATTTACTAAAACCTCTATGACTCCTTTAGTGACTTTAGTCATAATACTTGATATGAGTAACCTCGAGTGAATACTATAGGAGATATTCAAAACCAACATGAGTCAAATGATAAGACAGGAGATTTATTACTAGGGAACCTTAGCAACATAGTATAGCATGAAAAATTATAGTATCTATCCATGTAGATTTAGTCACACACCTTAATAGAAGCATTCACATAAGAATTTAACTAATCTTCTCTTAGAATCAAATGACTAAAAGTATAGTGACACTCAAACATACTTGGGTCTTGTATCATTTAAATGATACACTCTTAATCCACACAAAAATGTAGTATAAGTTTAGAATAAAAGGATATGATGTTGATATAAAGGGAGGGGCCTTACATATATAACATTTCCTCCAAACAATTAAACATATACAATTGAAATAACATCGACTGATGTATATACATGATATATATACACATATATATGTCACCTTGTCCATTTGATGTTCCCATGCATATGGGTAATCCATCCATAATCATTTGTAGATACGTCTATCTATGTATACTCATGTATGTTTTTACTCATGTGTATGAGTTCATCATAGACACATATATATGTATGTATATATACATCTTATCTATATATCTCATTGATTAACATGTAAACTCATAAAGAAGAACTCACAATGAGCAAAGAAACTCAAACATTTAAACTAAATCAAGAACATTTTCACAATAAAACTATAACCTCTCCTAATTCACGCACAACAAGACTAATGTATCTTACCTTTTTCCTATAACTATTGACTTGACTTGACCAATCTAAAAGTGAGTGTGTGAAAGCTCAATTAGGCTCATTATGGGTTATCGGACCAAAAATATTCTCTTGAGTGATACTTCCCCTCCCTTCTGAAGTTGTGAGCATGTACCTACAACCAACTTGTCACATTGGCAACAGTAGTCAACTGATCACAAAACAATCATTTGCATCATGTATTCCATAGTCAAAATTAATACATATATATAACATCAATTTGAATCAACCATTTATTCATTATATTTCCAATGTTACATATAAGAAAAGTACAAACACATATATTTCCATCAAAGTTACAAACAAACACACATATTCAAGTATTTCATCTAGCTTGGTAATAGTAATTAGGTAAATACACAACAGGGTGTAACAAAATATGTGATGAATAAATATTGTACTAACATGTGCGGTGGAGGATGTTGGCACCTATATGATTGTACAAATGTATAGAAATTCCATGGTTATATGATGCATGAAATTTAATTCTAAATAAACTCAACATAAGTGAACTAATCTAATGCAACCATAATGAACCTAAATGATAATGCCATTAAATGACAATGGATTAGTAACTGATAATGCAACTAAATGACAATGAATTGGTAAATGACAATTCAAAATATGTTTAAACCAATAAATCTAAACAACTAAATGAACCTAACTAATTATGAAATATATTAATGAATATGCAAAATAAGCTTAGACTAAAAAATCTAAACAATTGAATGTAACTAGATGATAATGAATATGAAAAAGGTCCAATATTAGACTTAAAAAATTAAAAAAAAAAAATGTAACTAAATGATAATGAAATGGATTAATGAATATGCAAAAGATGCTTAGAATAAAAAATTTAAACAACTTAAATGCAACTAAATGATAATAAAAAATTTGGATTATAAGTGGATGTGCGTGTAATGGCATTAATTTGCACCTCATGCAATTGACCATGAATTTACCTTCATTTTATCCTTACAAGTCTAATCATGCAAAAACCCACCATTTTTTCTTTTCTTTTTCACGTGTCCCTATCATTTAGTGTTGGTGAAGGGAATTTCTATTAGGGACATGCGTGTTTCACATGAATGTTTGCATGTCACGCTAATGTCCTGACAAGATTCCTACATCAGGAAACATTAAAGATGTTATGATTCTATGTTGCTTATGAGTGTAACGTCCCTCTATCAAACCTTGATTAATGGGAACAACTATTTTCCTCCAATTTGTATATTTTAACTCTATTATTTCATTCTCTCAAGCTCTCTCTCTCTCATTTCTTTCTCATTATCAAGCTAATTCTCACTCTCTTTCTACTACTAGTTCCATACTTCATTTCTATAGCCTCTCTTTGCTCCAGTGCCATTTTCATTGTAGGTTCATGAAGCTCTACGTCCTTAGTGTGGTGATATTGTTCTTATTCCTCTATCGGCCTTGAGCACTTGTAGAAGAGAAGGTGATATTGTGTCTATTTGATTATTTTTATTATCATTCTTGTAGAGTAGCATCCAGGCTGTCATTACTCTCTACTATATTGTGTCTTTTCTATTTCTTCTCTATCACTTTTCTCAATCTTGTTGTCTATTGGCTATCCATGGAGGTGGGAACACTGAAACATGGGTTTGACTAAGGTAAAACTCAAAAAATAACCCTAACATTTTTCTTTTTGTTGTGTGTGTAGGTGCTATTTGATTTCTTGGAGCTAGCTAGAGAACTAGACCTTGAGAAACTTGGCATTCTTCATCTTTCTTTATCATTTCTCTACTAGAGTAGCTTTCATAATATTCTTCTTTTATTCTATAGAAGGGAAGCTGATATTGTGCTTCGCTTTCTTCTATTGTTCCTACTTTAGTTCCCATCACTTTTATTTTTCTTCTAGCTCCTCCAGTGGGTCCTGATGATGCTCACCCCAAATGGGTGCAGGTCTTCATTGCTCCCTCCATAGAGCCTCCTTTTCTTATGTCCCTCCCAAACATCCCTCATTTCTCACAACCCATTGACATGCCTCATATAAAGGTGGTGTCCTCTGTAGCTCTATCTTCCTCTTCCTTTGCTTCCACTTCTTCTGTGTGTATCTTGCATCCCTCATTGAAGTGTAAGTTGGAGGATGAACTCACCACACATGATGGTCATAAGAGGGGTTCACATTGTTTAGAGTCTAGTTCTATCTTGGCTTGTGTTTTCCTTGTGACAAAGGTAGCCCCTGCTTCCCCAAAGTTTGTTACTACCCATTTTTTGAGGTCGGTAGTGACTCTTAGGCATCTTGTCTTTCTCCTACTAAGTTGACACAGGTCACGCCTGAGAACTGTATGTTCAACTTAGTGGATCAACTGTCCTCAATTTTTACAAAATTGATGACCTTTTCTTCATAGGAGCTTGATGAAGAAGACCTCAAGGGGCCTTCTTCCTTAGCTCTTATTGTAGGTGAGTTGGAGGGTACTTCCCTTGTAGGATCATCCTACCTCCCCTTATAATGATCTAGATTGGGACCAGGATGACCTCTGGTCGATGAGGACTAGGGTGGTGCCTCTTCTATAGCTATAGATTAGATTTGTTTATGTGTTTTTGTTCCCTTGTGCTTGTCTTTTTTATGTTTGTGATCCTTCTTGGAGACCCTTGCTACCCTTTTAGGTACTCAGATATAGGCATGAAAATATGTCATACATTTCTTCTATTTGTGTCATCATTCTTCTATGTGTCGTAATATTGCTTTTTTATATTGGGGACGATGCAAAGTATTGGGGGCATTTAGGCATTCTTCCATGTTGACCCAATTTTTATTTACTTTTTCATGTGTCATTCTTCATGTTCTAATCAATTTGGGGATTTATGATAGTTCATACATATACTATACTATATTTATCTATTTATATCTCTGAACAATTCTAACCCTGAATTCTGAGATCCCCCTATCTCTTGATTTCATCTTTGTCTATCTGCTTCTTGATGTTTTGGTTTCAATGTGTTGTCCCTCACATGTGTGAAAACATACCATGGATACATCTCATCATGTTTCGTGTGCCACAACATCTCTACCTCTCCTTTCTCTCTCCTTCGGATTCCATGCACTCCTCTACACAATGCACATCATCCTAAGGGGGGCTATCATGCTTTTCTAATTTTCAATAAGGTGAATTCTTTCAAAAGGATTCCTTGGTACCAAATTTCTTTACAATGAATTCCTTGGAAAAACAATTCCTTGTTGAAAACCCTCATTTTCCACAATGATGTATTCTCTTAGGACTCCTTGATGAAATTTTCTTTTGAAA
>VDFB02326168.1:0-19055 GCA_007258455.2 Sequoia sempervirens
CTTATTAACCACTAATTATCTTCTAATTACTGATTAGTTAAGCCTAATCAGTACTTTGGTCAACTCTCCCCATCCCCCAAGAAATTTTTAGTTCTTTTTTATTCATCCAAGACTCCTCTCTTCCCCGTGTGAATTTTAAATTCACTTTTTATTCCTCTAAGGAATCCCCTCTTTTCCATGCAAGTTCTAGAACCTTTTGACTTGTCACATCACTCACATGTGTCAAAGTCTTCTATAACCTTTGACTTGTCACATCACTCACATGTGTCAAAGTACTTGCCTTTTTAAGGACCTTGTCTTATCCAAGGTACTTTTCACCTCTCTTTTGAGAACCTTGTCTTATCCTTAAGATCTCTCAATCATGTGAATTTTAAATTCACTTTTATTCTTCCAAGATTCTCCTCTTCCACATGTGATCATTGAAAGGTCACATCATCCTTATTCCAAGGTACTTACAAGTACCTTCCCATCACATGTCATTTTCCACTTCATGTGTCCGTATCCATCTTGCCCATGGTGGCAAGATCTCAACCCTTCATCTTGCCCATGTTGGCAAGATCTCAACCATCCATCTTTCTAGGGCTTCTCTCCATAAAATGAAAGATTTTTTTCTTTCATTCTCATTCATGATGCATTTTCTCATTCAACTCTCAACATTTTTCACATTCAACTTATCTCTCATTTCAAGCTCAAGCTCAACCCCCATCCTCCATTGTTACTCATCTTCAAGCTTTCATCATATCCATTGTATTCATCTTCTCAACTACCCACTTTTCTCATTGCATTCCTTATCAAACCCTCATCATTTTGAACCTATTTGCATCCACTTTAGCACGTCTTTCCATTGGAGGATCACACAACATCAACCATCAAGGGCCAACCAAAGGATCAATTCAAGACAAGGTATAATCAACAATTTTTTGTTATCTTTCTTTGTTTTGAATCCAACTAGGCTAATCGTGAGGTGTTAGGTGTCGTTTCCTTCATTTTTGCACTTTGTCTTGCATCATCTAGACTAAGGAGATTTCACCTGATCACATTTATGGCACGCCTAGTGGGACCCACAAACGGGTCCCTATCTTTCATGTTTGTTGTCATTTAAGTTTTGCAAGTTCAGGTTGCAAACAGGCGACCTAGCTCATTGTTTTCTGAATAGAGGCGTACCTACCCCTGCAAAGGGGCGTACCTACCTAGGAGGGGTGTACCTGCCCCTACAGAGGGGTGTACCTTCCCTACAAAGGAGCGTACCTACCCTAAACAAAGCTTTCTGCAAGGTAAAATTGTTGTTTTTAGCTCTTTTTCAGGTTGTTTTCTTATTATTTTCTGCAAAGGGGCGTACTTGCCCTGCATAGGGGCATACCTTCCCAGGAGGGGTGTACCTACCCCTGTAGAGGGGTGTACCTTCCCTACAGAGGGGCAGACCTGCCCTAAATAGAGTTTTTTGCAAGGTAAAACTATTGTTTTTAGCTCTTTTTCAATTTGTTTGCTCACTGTTTTATGCAAAGGGGCGTACCTGCCCTTGCAGAGGGGTGTACCTACCCTACAGAGGGGCGTACCTTCCCTAGACAGGGGCAAACTTTCCCAGACAGAGCCTTTTGTGAGGTAAAAACAATCATTTTAGCTTCGTTTTAGCTTCCATTTTCATCGTTTTGAGACTCTAGCAATTTAACATCATCTATTTGTGAATGTTTCTATCTTGTTGCTAACATTTTTGCAATGTATTTCATCCTGGTCAAAGAACGGAGATCAAAAAACTAATTTTTTCTTGCAGGATGTTTATTTTATCTAGTTGTTTATCATTTTCCTTATCATTTTCATTGATTAATCTAGGCACATAGTCTAATTAGGGGGGAGTCAAACTATTGATTGTCGTGTTTGCTAGTTCATTGTGTCACCCAAGGGGGCACTACTTCATTCACACTTTTCCCTTACACTTCGTGTGAACCCAGGGAGTAGCCGAAAATGTGTAGTGTTATCTTTTTAGCGAGACCTCCTTGGAGATTTCATCACCCCAAGGGAAGATCCCAACCACGTGTACTGGAGGGGTATAGAAAGGGGGGAGAGCTAAAGTTGTACCCCAATCCAGTCATGTCGTGTCTGGTGGAGCGTTGAAGTTAGGGTGATACCTAAATAGACGTGAAGAGTTGGTCTGAGCCCTTCAGTATCTCGTTGGGGTTACCGACTTACACCTGTGATGGGCTAGTCTTCACGGTTGTGCCTCACGTATTGAGAGTATATCAAGGATTCCCTAGACACCTTGTTCATCCTAGATTAAGGACTGTGTTGGCCATACCCCTCATTACTAATCTTAGGCTTGTGTTGTTTCAATTGTCTTCCTTGTGCTAAACCAATGCATATTTGTTTAGTCAAGTCAGCTTTTGCTTATTGCTTGTTGTTTGGTCCTCTACCATAGTCATTTTCATCCAATTCAAGTCCAGGTTTGTTGTAGAGGGGCATACCTAACCTCTAGAGGGGCAAACCTGGCCTCTAAACAGTCAGTTTTTCCTTTTGTTCAGTCAAACAACTTGTTTCTTAGGTTAGGCGAACCTGCCCTTTCTTTGGGCGAACCTGCATCCGTTTCTGCCTATTTTTCAATAAACAGGAAAAATTTCCCTTATCCTTGGGCGTACCTACCCTAACTTGGGTAGACCTGCCCTCCAAATGGCCTTTCTCATCGTCCGTTCAGCCATTTCGAGCACCCGTTTGCCCATTTCGAGAACCCGTTTGCTCGTTCTGAGTACTCGTTTGCACATTCTGAGCATTCGTCCCTCCATTCCAAGTATCCATTCCCCACCCCAAGCATTCATCTCCTTGATCCAAACACTTATCCTCCCGTTCAGAGCACCCGTTTACCTGAGCCGATCACCCGTCTTCTACCTATCTTTCACCAACGGGAAAACTTGACTCCTTGGGCATACCTGCCCTCTAAAAGGGTGTACCTTCCCTAACTTGGGCGAGCTTGCCCTCAAAATGGTCATTTTCACTCTTCGTTCAGTCATTTCTATCACTCATTCACTCGTTCTGAAGGCTCGTCTCCTCAGTTCGATCATCCACCTCCTTGTTTCGATTCTTTGTCTCCTCATTCCAAGCATCCATTCCCCATCCCAAACGTTTGTCTCATCATTCTGGGTATTCATCCCCTTGATCCGAACAGTCGTCTCCTTGATCCGAACATTCGTCCACCTGTTTTGAGCATCCGTTCGCCACCTATCTGTCACTAAATATCCTTGGGCGTACTTTCCCTACATAGGGGCGTACCTACCCTGTAGAGGGGTGTACCTGCCATGCAGAGGGGCGTACCTGCCCTCAAAACAGTCAATTTTTCTTTTCATTTAGTCAAACAACTTGTTTCTTAGGTTGGGTGAATCTACCCTCAAAGGGGTGTACCTGCCCTGCAGAGGAGCGTACCTTCCCTAACTTGGGAAAACCTACCCTCCAAACGGCATTTTTCACTGTCCGTTTAGTCATTTCGAGCACCCGTTTTCCCATCATCAACACTTTTCTATAAGTCATCATTTCATTGACCAAACCACATAGGTGCTACTTAGAACATCATTAGAGTCCATATCTATCATCAAATCATCCATCCCAATCATCTAGACTTCATTTCAAGTGTTTTTATTTTTATGCCAAAACTTCTGGAGGCCATAACTTTTGACTCGGGTGTCCATTTGGGCTGAAATTTTATGGGTGGTTGCGTTATGAGATGGCATGTGAAATCCAAACCAACTTGGCCCCCGTTTTGGCACATTTTCGGGGCTTCAAACTTTCATCTTGACCCTCAAAATCGCAATTTAGTGTTTTTTTTTAGTTTTTGAAAAATCATTTTTGTTAATAACTCAGAATGCACGTCTCATATTTGGGTATTTTTTGGAAAAAAACTAGACTTTCAAAGGTATGCCTTTGAAGTTTCCTAAAATGGAAAAAATTGACAATTTTTCAAAATTGCCAAATCTGGCAAAAATCTAATTGTCAACACCTTACGTCCTCTAGTTAAAACCCCTAAACTTGGTTTAGAATCAATCCCATCACATCCTCCAATCATCCTAATTTGAACTTCAATCCAATCCTAATCTGAGCTTTAATCTAACCTCAATCTGAGCTTAACCAAAATCCTAATATGAGCCTTAGTCCATTTGCATTCTCCCAAGGTCATTCCTTCATCATTTGAACCATATAGGTGCATCATCCGAAAGCATCTCTAGGTTACATATCCCTCATCGTTTTCTCAATCTAAATCCCCTAAACTTCACTTTAGAGGTTATTATCCAAATTGACCTAGGTGTCTGAATTTGATCGTCATCATCATCTACTTAGGATTGTCATCCGTCTTAAGTCAGTCAATCATCGTCGTCGGCCCAATCAATCCACTTTCAATCTCAAGGTGGATTTGGTGCCGCAATCATCCATTTATCCTTTAATCTGATCAATCAGTAGCCTAAGTCACCTAGGGTAATCTCTGAACGAGGTTTAGAATCCCTCTCATCACCCTATCCAATCCATCATTTTATTTTATCAATCATTTCATCAATCAATCCTATCTGATCTAATCCAACCACATCTCTATCGAATCATCTTCAACCCAATCAATCTACTTCCATCTCGAGGTAGATTTGGTGTCGTAATCATCCTTTCGTAATCAAATCTAATTGTTGGAACCAATCACATCCCATCATTCAATCATCATAATCTGAACTTTAATCCAATCCCGATCTGAGCTTGACCAAAATCCTGATTTGAGCTTTAGTTCGTTTCCACCCAAAATCTTTAATCCATCTTATTTATCCTTTCATCATCATGAATCCTTATCCTCCATCAATAGTAGTCAAGGGAAACCCTAATTATGTCGACAATGATAACGAGAGTCTTGTTGATCCAGAAGTATATGACATAGATCCCCTTGACACTATCATTGCTAGCAAGCTTTCCCCAAGTTTCATCCAAAATCCAATCACTTCTCCGAGCTATCCCATTACGTCTCCATCCACACCTAATAACGTTCCTTATGCTACCTTTGACAAGGGATATCCATTATCTTCCTCGCCTACATCTCCATCATATCCTTCCTCTACATCATTTTCTTATCTACCACCCATATCCTCTTATCCCAATCTATCCTCCCAATCTTTTCATCCTAATCTACCATCCCAATACTCCTATTACAATCCCCCATCCATGTCCCCCTATCCTAATCCTCCTTATCAGTCAACCTATCCTAATCCTACATCCACGCCTTCTTATCTTAATCCTACACCCCCATCAACCTATCTTAATCCAATATCCATATCTTATTATCCTAATCCTCATCCACATCTCCCTATCTCAATCCGCCATCTCAATCTTCCCATCCTAATCCACCAGTTGTATCCTCTTGTCCTAATCCACCATCCACGTCCTCCTATCCTAATTCACCATCCTGATATCCCTGCCTTAACCCTCCATCCAATCCTAATCCTCCACCTACTCTGAGTCTCACATCCAATCACATTCTTCCATCTAATCCTAGTCCACCACTCCATAATCCCAATCCTTCACCAATCCCTAATTCTTCATCTATGCCCATCACCCCAACCAAGCCTAGAGTATGCAAGTTTCTCACTCCAAAATTTCTCCAAGGACTTATGACAAAGAAGACATTCCCCACTCCACATCTTGAAGTCATGGAACCATGCCCTCCTAATCCATCATCCATGGTCACTAGTGATGAGACCCTTCTCTGTACCACACCTATCATGGATGTTACCACCTCTAGCACCACTCAAACCGTTGAAACCATCCAATCCATTGATTCCCCATCTGTCGAACCCATCAAAGATAGTCAAATCCAATCACCATCTTCTATTCCTAGATCCACCCAATCCCTCGAGGACACTCTAGTCCCATCCATTCCTTCCACTCCTAGCATCACCAAAATCCCTCCTCTTGAACTTCATGAATCCTCCATCCTTCCATCTCACCTACTTGAAGAGCCCATCCACCATGCCTCCATTATCATGCCTCTTGCACAAGATGAGTCATGCCAAGAGCTTGATCCAAAGCATACCACATCCCCTCTTCTACATCAAGATCCTATCATCCCCTCTAATCCATCTCAAGATCATAGTCTCCCATCCATTCCATCCCATGATCCCCTTCTCACTCATGAGCCCTCATCTCCATCTCCATCGCATGAGCCCTTATCGCCTTCTACCATAAATCCAGATCCTATCATGTCACCTAATCCCTCTTTTGATCCCTTACCACTCCCTTGTCTCGATCCAGATGTTGCTATCCCATCATCTCCATCTCATGATCCTCCATCGTCGCCTAAACCTACTATTCCCTCACCACTTTTATATCCCATTGGTACTCTCACATTCTTCCATGGTGGTCTCCTTGTAGAAGAAAAAAAAGCATATATACCACCCATCATCCTTCACCTAATAATGGACTCACATCATTCTTCCAGAATAACACAAATCCTACCATGGATCGAATGCTCAAGAACATGAACTATCAAGGAAAAGGTTTAGGCCTTCATGAGCAAGGTATTTTAGAGCCCATCCAGGTCAAAAAACAATTTGTATGCAAGGTCTTGGACATATTTCTCAAGACTCAAAATCTAAAGATGTTGGTACAACCTCTAGATGTCTTCGACAAGCCACTTCCACAAGAAATATAGGCTCTTTCCATCACTCCACCAAACCATTTTCTGCCATCCCCCCTCCATCGTATCACCTCAAAACAACCATCCATATTCTTCCCTCATCTGCTCCATCCATTTTGGGTCCTTATGTCCCTCCACCCACTACATCTATTTTGGGCTCTTATATCCCAAAATCACCTCCTCCATCTCGTCCTATTCATCCTTTCATCCATCCAACACCTATCCATGTCACCTATCATAAACATCCCACTCTCATATCCCATAATCAGGATCAACAAAGGCACATACCTACACATCCTCCATCTACACATAATCCCCATAATCCTACCTCCATCACTCCACATCATCCATCTCCTCGCACCCATCCCATTGCTACTAAAAGCACTTTGGATGCTAAAATAAAAATGCATAAATCTAAACATCCACATGAATCTAAAGATCCCCATGTCCCCTCCAAAAGACATGTTGAAAAAAAAGAAAAGTCAAATCCAAAATCCAAATCCAATCCAAAATCCAAATTAAATCCGTAGGCCACAAAGGCCCACAAAAGAAAAAATCAAAACCATGTGGATCCCAAAGAAAAAAGATGCAATGCCTTCAAACGAAGCATCCATAACAACATCCAAAGTTGCTAATCCCCAAGCTAATCATTCTCATCCACCATCTCCTAAATCTATTTTGGGTCCTTATGTCCCAAAATTCACTATCCCATCTCCTTCATTATCCCCACATTCTACATCCATTAATCCTCCTATCCTTTCACATACACCGCCACATGTGCCAATATTGGTCTTAAACTCACCACCCCATTACATACCTACCCCATCATTATATCCATACTATTTCTAACATCCCATCAATTATCCCACATATCTCCCCCATCAAATACCCTCTAATTCATCCTCTTGCATAATCCATTTATCCTAATAAGGTTGCACCAACATCCGACAGTCGCTTCACACATGGGCTCTTAATACCTCGTATGGAGCTTGATGCTTGATTCCTTCATCTGCCTCAATATCACATGTCTTTTCAATCCACTTATCCGAATTCCTATCCTTATCCATCTCCATCCACCTTCAATCCAAAAAGGTCAAAAAATCCAAAAAAGTAAAAAAAAAAAAAATTGAAAAAAAAAAAGAGTAAAGAGAAATAATTTGTGCATTGATGAAAACTTGGCAAACAAGCGCCTTGGATAAGTACCATGATGAAAACTTGGAAAACAGGTGCCATGCGTAAATCTCTTTCCACCACTTGGGGGTAGCTTCCTAATATGCATCCCCTATATCCGCTATGGTTCTTGTTATGCTTCCTACTATGCACACATCTTCCTATTATACATCCCCTCCATCCTTTTCTTCCATACCACCTATCTTTTGCATCCTACCATCATAATCCCATTCATCATCAACCCCTCCATCCTCCTTGTGATCTTGCTATTGATAAGGGCAAACATATATACCTGCTTTGGACACCTCTTGGCATATATTCCCCTCATCCATACACTATCGTATTCCTTATCCTCTATATCTACCTTTTTCATTCATGCATCCTATCCACATCCATATACCTTCCTTGTCCACCCGTCATGCTACCATTAATCTCCCTTCCTTATCCATGCATCCTATCCATATCCATCTCACTCCTTTATTTGACTATCCTTCTATCTTCCATCCTTCATGCCTCATCACACGTGGCATATCTAGAGTGGGGGCATCTTCTTCCTTTGTGCAATAAGTCCTTGGAGACATCCTATCCATCTAAACAATCCCTTCCATCTCCCCATCCTTATCTTCCTATCCATCTAAATGATCCCTTTCATCTCCCCATCCTACTCTTCCTATCCACCCATCTTTCTCTTCTTATCCATTCATCCCTATCCTCATCCCATCTTGTAATCCCTTGTCATTGGTATCTAGCTATAGGCTTTTCCCCCATGCAATCTAATGCTATCTATCTCATCATCATCACTCCCGCTTCTTTTGAATATCTTTCAAATATCCTATCACTTTTCATCATTCATCTCTCCATCATATCATCCTCCCAATTCATTTTGATGATTTGGATAACTATCCCATCCCTGAGCTTCATTTGATTACCATTATCCTATCCAATCCACCAGGTCTATTTGGTCTCATTGTATCGGCCCCATCATTTTATCCCCTTATCAGGGTTATCTCATCATCCTTTATCCATTGTCTATTATCTATTGTTGGTCTTTTGTCGAACTACGTTGCCCATGCGCTTTCACGTAGGCAAGGTTGATCATTTGATCCGCCCCCAGGGCTCCTTTATAGTCTGTCATCGATCTTTCTAATTTCATTCATCTAGTCTTTGTTATCCATTGAGGTCTTCACTGTCCTCTTTCTGCTTTTATCCATGGTCAATCGTCAGTCTTTTATCGAACTACGAGGGCTCTGCGCTTTCATGTAGGCAAGGCTAATCTTCGATCAGCCCCCGAGCCCCTAGGTCTTTAAGGTGTGTCAGTCTCATGTCTTGTCTTCCTTGTGTCATGTCATCAAGCTATGCCCTTATCTAGTTGGGTCCTTCACAAACAATATTGTATCATCAAATCCAATCGGTTCCAACTATCCTATGTCATATCGATCTTTTAGTTTAGTATCCATCTTTGGTCTCAACAGGATGCATCCTTCCTAACAAACCTCATCAACCCCTTCCATCCTCTTGATCCTATGGAAAATGACGTTTGAAATTGATTGTGATCTTTTGATGCTTTTGGCTTTTGTTTATCACTTGAGTTCCCTATCATCACTTGTCAAGGCCACCATGATCTAGCATATTATGGTGTGTTTTGACTGGTCATCATAGGGGCATATCTCGATTCATTTTTTTTTGTTGATGTCTTCTTGGTTGTCCCACGTAGTACCCACCAAGATCCTCGAGGTCTTGTGTTACGTTGGGGCATCCTTTTGTGCTTGTGGTTATCCCAATACCTGGCTCGACCAAGGTCTTCACGACTTTGGGGTGTTGGAATAGCCTTCTTGCCTATTGTGTTTGTTTTATGCACTAGACATGAATCGTCCATGGTTCTTCATACCCTGACGTATTGTGTCTTATGTTATAGCAAAAATCAGTGCTCTGAAAATGGAAAATTGTGTTAGGATGGCATTTCATCCCCCATCCTCTCATCTATCCAAATCCCCCCCAACCATTCAATCTCTCTCCCTCCTCTATCCATCCAATCTCTTATCATCATTTATTCATTCTTCTTAGAATAATATAGATTGGTTATTCTAAACATCTTGTCCCCCATCATTTTTTTCCTTTCATCTATCTCCCATCTCAATCCAATCCTCATCAATTCAATCTAGCACAAATCATCTAATCACATCCTTGATCTTGTCCCTAGCCTTGTTACAAGCCTCGATCCAATCATCCTCATTGTCATCCTCATCATCGTAATCATCGAGATGTATCATTCCCTATCCTTTGGTGTTGTTTGGGATGTATCATTCCCTCATCAACAACACTCATCGGGATGTATCCTTCCCTATCCTTGTGTTGTGTTGGGATGTATCCTTCCCTTATCAACAACACTTTCATCATCATCATCATTGGGATGTATCTTTCCCTATCCTCGTGTTATTTCGGGATATATCATTCCCTCATCGACAACACTCCATCCATCATCAACCATTTTGGCTTGTAGCTTGACTGGGGCAATATCACCTTTGTCCTTAAATCCATTTGTGCTTCATCCCTCTCCTCTCGCTTCTCATCTCCCCGTGCACCATCTCATCCATTTCGAGAGCACACCCATGTTCTCTTGCACCTGCATGTCCTCTCGAGGGGGCATCCTTCATCCCTAATCCTCATCTTCACCCTCATCATTTTTCTTCCTAGTCAGTCCTATGAATGATTGGGGCATCATTTTTATCTAACCATCCTCTTCCTGGTGCTATCTTTTAATATTTTTTGAAATAATGCTACTTCATAACACCATCTCAAAAAGGGGCAAAATGTGAACACCTAAATTTGGACACTTACATTGGTCCAAATTTATCATTTTTCGTCTAAACATCCTCTTGATTGCGCTAATTAGGTAATATCACTATTATCTAATTAATACCCTTAATTCTGCCAAATCCCTAAAATATTTAGTTAATAATTAAATATCTTATCTCTTTTTTTTTTTTTAGACTGCAGGAATCGGGTAGCACGACCCCCTATAAACTGCAGTGCGCCTGATAAACTTTTTAACGTGACCAGCGGCGCTGGCGCGACACGCCCTCCGGTACCACGGGATGGGGGAGACTAGAACTCGTGACCAGCAGAGCCGCAACGGAATTACTTAGCCAACCGAGCTAGAGCCCCCGCCCTAAATATCTTATCTCTTTAATCCTCCTTTTATCAAATGAATTAAATAAATATGACATTTATTTAATTCCTCAAATTTCACATCACTTTCACTTAATCCTAACCCACATCCCAATATCTTCATTAGGGATGTGCACATGCCTAATCCTTGATTAGGATGTGTCACATCCTCCAACTTTTGCAAGTTGGCTTCTAATCCTTATTAACCACTAATTATTTTCTAATTACTGATCAATTAAGTCTAATCAATACCTTGGTCAACTCTCCCCATCCCCTAAGAAATTCTTAATTCCTTTTTATTCATCCAAGACTCCTCTCTTCCCCATGTGAATTTTAAGTTCACTTTTGTATTCCTCCAAAGAATCCCCTCTTTCCCATGCAAGTTCTAGAACCTTTTGACTTGTCACATCACTCACATGTGTCAAAGTCTTCTAGAACATTTGACTTGTCACATTAGTCGCATGTGGGTACGTACTTGCCTTTTTAAAGACCTTGTCTTATCCAAGGTACTTCTCACCTCTCTTTTTGGGAACCTTGTCTTATCCTTAAGATCTCTCAATCATGTGAATTTTAAATTCACTTTTATTCTTCCAAGATTCTCCTCTTCCCCATGTGATCATTGAAAGGTCACATCATCCTTATTCCAAGGTACTTACAAGTACCTTCCCATCACATGTCATCTTCCACCTCATGTGTCCTTATCCATCTTGCCCATAGTGGCAAGATCTCAACCCTTCATCTTGCCCATGTTGGTAAGATCTCAACTGTCCATCTTTCTAGGGCTTCTCTCCATAAAATGAAAGATTTTTTCTTTCATTCTCATTCATGATGCATTTTCTCATTCAACTCTCAACATTTTTCACATTCAACTTATCTCTCATTTCAAGCTCAAGCTCAACCCTCATCCTCCATTGTTACTCATCTTCAAGTTTTCATCTTATCCATTGTATTCATCTTCTCAACTACCCAATTTGCTCATTGCATTCCTTATCAAACCTTCATTGTTTTGAACCCATTTGCATCCACTTTAGCACATCCTTCCATTAGAGGAGCACACAACATCAACCATCAAGGGCCAGCCAAAGGATCGATTCAAGACAAGGTATAATCAGCAGCTTTTTGTTATCTTTCTTTGTTTTGAATCCAACTAGGCTAATTGTGAGGTGTTAGGTGTCGTTTCCTTCATTTTTGCGCTTTGCCTTGCATCATCTAGACTAAGGGGATTTAACCTTATCACAGTGATATGTACTTCGTATAAGAGTAAAAGATTACTTTCGTGACGTATCCCAATGTTTGTAACATGAAATTTTATCCATATTAGTTTTAAATTCTTGAATATAGCTTCGAATATTTCATCTACACCATTGACTAATCTATCTTGCATATTTCAACTAGCATTTATGGCTTTAAATCTATTTTTGATGATAGTGTTACTATACATGTGAATTTTGTGGTACCACTTAAGTTTTTTTCATGTTCATAAATTATAGTTGTGGATGATGAAAATATGAATTATATGTAAAATAGCAGCAATGCAATGAAAATACCAAATTCACACTCAATAATCACTCAATATAACTTAATATTTATGCACAAATCAAATAATTAATAATTATACCATAGCAAAGACCTTGACTTGCTCCATTGTTCCTTTGATATTTGCTTATATGCTTGATATGTCAGTCGCTCTTCAAAATGGTATAACCATGATAGCACAATGATAATATGATCAATAATGATATTTAATCAAAGATAATAGACATATAGGAGAACTAGATAAAAGGTATAGATATGAACTTGGTTGATAATGATAATTATCATGCTTGATATTGCTAGCTAGCTAGGGATAATGTGTGGATGAAGGTTTTTATTTATATGCTTCTATATAGGAGCAAATTTGCACCCCTTGTGTAAATTCACCTTTTGCATCCCTTCACCTTGGAAAATCAAACCCAAAGGTGAAATTCCACATCACCCACCTGCCTTCCATCCACTTGGCTCCTGTTTTGTGTGTCAGGGGGGAATATTTTTTGGGGATGCGACTGCAACGGGTGGACATCTGCGCGGCACGCTATCATCCCTAACAGATTCCTGCCTCTGGAACTCGCAGGAACATTACACTCCTCATTGGGGACGAATTGTAACGCCTCTGTGTCGACCAACCGACTCGAAAATGGTTCTTTCCCTCTCATTTTGGTCCTCAAATGCATCCATTTCACTATCACTTCATCTCTCTTTAGCATTTCACTCCATCTTTCACAATCTCTTCAACATTCTACTCACAATTCTAGCAATTTTCACAACTCCATTGAGCATTGCAGCAGCTTGTTATTCCATCAACTTCATCTTTGTACGTGTTTCTCTATCATAGAAGCTGCAAGTTTGGAGTCTTGTGAGACCTCCCTTCGTCACTGTTGCGGTCGTGTCGACTTTTTCAAGCTTATTGTCTTGCATTCTCCCTTCAATGGCCTTGAGAGCCTTTGGGTGCAGGTGGTATTGCTTCACTTTCCTTCTTGTTGTAGTTTGATAAAGTTATTGTATCTTTTGTAGTGTTCAATACTTTCCTTTCTTCTTTCCTTTATCGCATTTTCTACTTCGTGGCTTTTCTGGCTATCCGTGGAGGTGGAAACACCAAAGCGGACTAAGGCAAACCCCTATACAACCAACATTTTTCCCTCTCTTGCTTGTGTGTAGGTGAACGTGTGTGTGGAGCTTGCTTGCGAACTGGAGCTTTAGTGAGTTGATATTCATCACCCTCGTGTTCCTCTACCTGCTTTATCATTTACGTAGTTGTTTCTCTTATTTCATCATTTTTGTTTATTTCGTTAAGATTAATCAGCTAGGCAGTTAGTAGGTTTGTTTATTTTTTCACATTGTACTTTACATTTTTTGGTCGTACAGATGTCAATGCGCTAGAGAGACACCAACGCGTCGCACTGTCGTTCCAGACCCACGCTGTCATCCTTAAACAGAGAGTTGTCTGAGGTGCGGTTTGAACTCCAGAAATTGACTCGTCTAGCCTAATTTAGACTTTCGGATTTGTAGAGTGACAAAAGCACTTTAGAGTGCTCTTCATTCTCGATTCTTATCCTAAACACCCGTTAGCTTGAGGTAAGTTAGGGCAGCCCTCCACTCTTGACTCTCCATGACCTAGAGCCTTGGTGTGGTTGGTCCCCCTCTCTTACAACTTCACTTGATATTTGATCAATGCTGGAGACTAATTACAAGAATCAATGGATACAAAAAATTGAGATATGGTAGGAGCTAAATGAGTAAATGGATTGGATTAAAATAGTTGAAATAATTAAGTGAATTTATTTAATTCATAAATATGGTTGAAAAAATAAATAAATATTGATTTTATTTATTTTGGAGGGAAAGATTTGATTTAAACTTAAATAAATTTATTTAATTATTGAGAGAAGTGTTAGCTAGTTAAATAATTTTAGAAAATTATTTAATTATAATGGACTTTGATTAATGTTGGAGGGAAAATGATGAATTAATTAAATAATTAAAAATCATTTAATTAATATAAATAGAAAAAATTGAGATAATTAAAAATTATTTAATTATTATAAATGAAAAGAGGAAATATTAGCTTAATATAAATAGAAGAATTGATGAGAAAATGATAAAATGGAAAGATGGAAATGCATTAGTCATTTTTAGGTGTACATTTTTCCCCTCTTCGAGACAATGTGTTTTATGGTGATGTTTCAAAAAAATGATGTTGGTGTAAAAAATTATGCTAGTGATGTGCCTAGTGTGCCCCAATGGATTGAGGGATTCCCCTCGAGAGATTGGCGGGGAAAATAATTTTCTAGTCAAACTCTCAACATGAAGGATAGGCTAGGTCTAGTGGATATGAGGTGAAAAAACAAAGTTGATTGGTGGGGAAATGAACAAAAGGGATAACGGGGAGAGGCTAGGTAGGGGAAATCAAAGTTAATGAGAAAAATTAGGGTTTTAGGAGCTACAAATAAAGATAGAAGGGGTCATTTGTCCTCATTTTCACTCTCTCACTCTCAAAGATCCAAAGCCTCAAGAGCATCTAGAGCAAAGCAGTTGATGAGATGGTAGGCATTCCAAAGAGCACACAAATAAAAAAAAATGTTGTGCAATTGATAGAATTACACAAATGCGAGATATGTAGTGTAAATGATAAGAAATGCAATGTAATTGATAGGAAATGTTGTGCATTTGGTGTATAAATGTGAAAATGATAAGCAGTGCAACATAATTAATAAAATTGTGTGTATGATAGAAAATGCAATGCAATTGGTAAAATTGCATTAATGATAGATATTGGGGCCCACATGATGAAAATTATGCATTTGATGGTTGTAGGATGAGTTGGATTGGTTGATCACATGAGAGCGACACTGGATGACCATGATGCTAAGGAGCTAGTTGAGCAAGGTAAAGGAGGCATACTTAGGTGTAGTTGGCCTATGGTATATTATCCTTGTGCCCAAGGTGTAGGCTAATATAGAAATGATGACATTAGTAATAGAGAAATGATACAATGAGCACAGTGGTCTCATCTTGCTGATTGGAGAGATCACAATCACTCTAGAGGATGTCCTGAGGATCCTACGGATTTTGATCTATGGGGAGTGGGTGATATATGATATCAACTCAAGAGAGTGTATTGAGCAAGCCGTTTTTGATAAATGACCTTAAGATAGAGGACTTGGAGATAGACTTGAGAGTGGCTATTGGGAGATTTGACATACTACTAATGTTACTAGCAAGAGCAATCAATGGAGTGCTAGTCCTAGATCATCATTTGAGGGGCTTCCTTATTGGTTGGGTAGAGTATCAGAGACGATGCTAGAGGAGGGTACATTGTTTTCATAGATATCATATGTACTTTCCCACCTATATCATGATATGTTTTAGATGGTTTACAAATATGGGGCCAGCCTATCATGCAAGGTGACATTATTGCATGTATAGGCTTGGGAGCACATAGCAGTTACTCGATTGGTGACCTATAGCATTCAACAAATTTCCATATGTAATATATGCTAGGATGATGACATAAATAATTGGGAGACTTATCCTATTAGAGGTAAGTATTGGATGACCTGGATTCCATCACATAGAGGCCATGGAGTGACTGTGAGGTTTGGGTAGATGATACTGAGCAGTTACCTTATTGTCGACAACTGAGGATTGTACACATCATAGAGAGGTATATGTTAGAGCATGTACACCAAAAATTTAGATAGACATAAGGACAACTTATTGGAGAGGCAATTTTTTTCTAAGACACAATGGGAGATCGTGGATTGGGGGCCTATGATATCCCTAAATAAAACTATTGTTGATTTTAAGTCTTCAAAAATAGTACCATGGGACCTATGAGAAGAGGTGGTAGATGCAGGGACATTTGTAGATTATGACACGTGGTGGGTGAGATACAGGTCGACGAGACTGGCAAGGTCGAGGGTAGCTAGAGTTAGACAATAGCCCGGGAGGAGCAGGGATAGGACAAAGAGTGCAACGGAGGAGAGTCAAGGATATTGTTATAGAGCGTAAGGGTGATGGAGGAGACAAGGGTGGAGATGGGGGATATGGAGGACATGATGGATATAGGGGTGTGGGAGATGGAGATGATGGATGGGGTAAGGATGTCCTAGTAGGAGGAGATGGAGGTTGGGGATAGCTAGAGGAAATCATGATGGGTGGAGATGATGACACTCAAGTATGATTGACTACAACATTATTAAAGTGAGATGAGACTCAGAGACAGAGTGATGAGACCATCAAAGACAAGAATCAAGCTCAGGTAGATCAAGACATCTTATAGGTACCTTTATCCCAATAGACCACGTTGAGAAGGACAAACTACAAGTTCATCTAGCCCATGTGCCAACAAAGAGGGATACCCAAAGAATAGAGAGGGATGTCAAGGTGGTTTTGTGGTAGAGGACATACATAACCCTATAAAGGATCAAGGAGAGGACACAGAGTCATACAAGGCTAGCCATGGTGGAGATCACAAGGTCCAACTAAGAGTCCTTGTACTATAGATCATTGTATGAGAAAGAGGTTCCTACGAAGTGCTAGGTACACAATTTTGTTTCGTAAAGCCAAACGATGAGGTCTAGATGACATAGATTAGTCACACTAACACAATGCTAATGTCAACAAGGTTTGGTGAGAGAATATACCCTTGATTTTTCAAAATATACCAAACACCAAAAATTGTCGTGGTTATGAAATTGCCTACAAATAGGTAAAATGACATGCATGTTGTTGGAAAATCACTTTGCAACCACGAAAGTGGTTTTGAGATTTCACATGCTGCTTGTTCCATCTAATAGGTCGTTGTGCTATCAACAATTGTTTGGCAACCCACAACAATGTGTGACCACAACAAGCATTGAACGCACCACATGGCATCTTCTAAGTGGACCAATACCCTATGATACTTGCAATATGTGCCAATCATATATACAACCCATACTCGACTTACACAAGTCTCGTGTAGGATGATGTTAACACATGGTACTACGAAATATTTCGTTGGATAGAGAATATTCTCTACGATCCATATGATCAAGGAGAAAAAAATCTCTCATGACCTGGGTGAAAGTGCTCCAAATTTGACAAATTGACAATCAATCCTTAGGTTCTTGATCCAAAAAGTTCTTAATATGTAAAACCTTTTTCGATCCAGCAACTACCTATCAACTTTAAACCTTGTAGATTTGACCTCACATTCTCATTTTGGGCAAATCAGAAGGGTAAACTAACTTTCTTAGACACTCTAAACTCAAAGGCAAGATTAAATTTGCATCAATATGCTCCAAAATGAATCTGCAATACAAAGCCACAAAAAAGAACCCCCCAAATTTTCTAAATCATCATATGATGAAAGAGTGGAGCATACTCAACTTTTCAAGATCCACCAAGATTTACAACCTAGATCTCTCAATAAAGACTAACTAGAAGCAATCCCACAAGGAATGCTCTATACCACGCAAGGTTTGATTGAAGATGTAACCACCCAAGATCTAGGAACATCAATGAAAGCACTAGAAAGATCAAATATGAGAGAATAATGCTACTATATCAAAGGATGCAAATATACAATGAGAATATAAAGGGAACTACTTGGTTATATAGACCAAGGTGAGACTTCGGATTGCATAAGATTTTGATGTGTTTTAATCTTATGACTTGAGAGAAAGTAATAACTACCCTCTATGTACCCTAAGTAAAGTAACTAGTGTGAATAGGACCTAGGTGATGAACTAGTTAGGTAAAACACCTTGTTCACACCAACACTTATAATAGATAACGATTTAACCTAGTATAAAGAGCTAAATTTGATAGTTTGCTCAAATCCCAAATGATTGAATCTATTGTAAATTATCAAATAATTTTAAGGCTTGCTTGGATGAACACCTCAAAATCTGTAAATTGACTATAATATGTTTTGGTCCAAATCTTTCCAAAATTGATCTCCACACATGTAGAGATGAACCAACACATGGAATTGAACTTGGACCCACATAAGTGAACTATGAAGGAACGACCAACTCTAATATGTTTGCCTCAACCCATTGTACCTATGCCTAAAGTGAGGTGGTATTTACAAACACCATTAGGGAACTTTCTAAGCAAGAGTCGCATTCTCCTCAATCAATCCCCTAGATGAACTAATTCAACGAGTTTAGAATAATAATCAAAGACAATAGGCAATCATGTAGTATGCATGAGATGATGTAAAGTTAATGATGCAATTAAGATGCTCTAAGATTCTATTGTAATGCTTTCATGTAAATGCTCTCCCAAAATGATTATCTTCTAGCATGATTTCAAATGAATGAATGAATGGAACTTTAAATACATGGCATATAAATTAACAAAATATCTGAATTTGAATTTCAAAATTTTGAGGTTGAGATCCACAATCATGAAAAATTACAAGTCAATTTTCACTTATAAATCTATACATAAATGACACTCTAATCAAAGTACACCCAAAACATAAAAGAAAAATGCATATGGGTTATAATTTTCACCATTATAATAAGTTGAGCTTATTTTAAGA
>VDFB02326169.1:0-13236 GCA_007258455.2 Sequoia sempervirens
GCCTCTAATAGTCAAGTATTTGCTTCCAAATATTGTCTCCCACTTTCAGCCATAATCAATTTCTACCAAATATTGTCTCCCACTGGAAGACATAATTGATTTCTACCAGCATATGAGCAAAAGTAGGATGTGAGAGCTCCAAAGTTTCAAAAGAAATAGAGATGAACTTACCAAGGTTATTGCCAATGCTTTTAAGAGAAGATTCTATCCAGAAATATACAGATAGATAGGCAAGCCGACCCAAACTGGCAAAACTAAGTAACTTTCTGTCAACAGATTATAATCTGGGTACCAAGGATTAACAAAGAGCAAAGTGCTGCCTCAGATCCATGGGCCCCTGGCAAGGATGAATTCTCTATCAGCCTCCTTTTCATAATCAATATTGAAAAATCCCTGAGCATAGGGCAGCATAACAATGGAATCCATAAGAAAAGGTTTCCAAGTATAGGCCACCCATTTGTGCAAATCTGGTATAATGGGTCAAAGATTATTAAACCTACAAATCAATCCCATCTTTGAATAATGATCTGCTTTCCAGCAATGAAATTTTCTTTGAAGCCTTTACCTTCTTCCTTTAAGATCCCTGCCATCCTGTATATGAAGTTTCACCATTAATTCTGGCAACAACATACTTGTGCACTCCTTCCTTTGCAGATTTGGATTCCAAAGGGTGCCCTTGTAATGCATCCAATTTTATTTTTTTCCTAATGCAAAAGTAAGGCAGCCATCCTTCAGTGCTTCTCTTGCACCATCAGCAGCCCATTCAGGTTTCTGGAAAGTGAGCAGTGCTCCCTTTCAACAGATGACCGGATCTTATCTCTCTATGACTACAATTATGAGCTGATATTTATTTAAACGTATTTTTAATGGAAATTGATTATAAGAAAAAGTGTCATTTTACTATATTTACAATTATGAGCTGAGCATAACCAAAACAAAATAACTAATTTCATATAACCTTCTGCTAACATTCAAAAAAATAAATACAAAAACAAAATTCCATTCACATGTCATACAAAAACAAATTTGAGAATAGTTGGTAATTAAAATTAATTATGGTAAGAAAAACAAAAGTAGAAAAGTTCATATTCACACTACTCTTTTAACCATCTCCAAAAGTTAAAAGTTCACACCTCTTGGCGTTTCACAGATGTTTGTATTTAAGATATGTGAACTATTCTCAGCGATAGGCTTAGAACAGCCATACATTATTTTAGGCACAGCATCAAAGTTTTTAATAACAGCTGTGTTTGCTTCACAAATTGCAGCATACTTACCTGCATACTCAATCACTTTTGTGGATGTTTTGCTTTTGACAAATTTTATATCGACTTTATGTTGTGAGTTGCCATATGCCTTTGATTGTTTGACAGCTCCCAAATAAATTCAATTATTGTTTAAGCACTTTTCCTATCGTTCTTGGATAAATTTTTAGCAAAATCTTTTAATTTTTTAATTGAGTTCCTTCAAGTTTCTATCATGCATGGACAATTCTTTATTTTTATTTTTTCCCGCGAGATCTTTTCATCTTGTTTTTCCAATTTTATTCTTAACAATAACTTTTCATTCTAAATAGAAACTCTGCAATCATTTGCTTAAGAAAATACCTTCAACTGTGTCCCAAATTAAATCCCCTCAATATTAGATTGAGGCTATGCAACCCTTAACTTGCATCATCTCTAAGTCTAAGATAAAACTATATCATAGAGCTTTGAATTAGTAATTTCTTTTTATATATGTTCTGCCATTTATTTAGTGTCTTCATTTACCCAAAAAAATAGGCATGGAGTTACTAAATAGTAAATTCAAAACCAGTCATTTTTCATTCTTTGTGGATTAGGTTTTGAAAGGCTTTCCATAGATTGCTTACAACACCCGGAAGATTTTCTCTAATGGGATCATTCCTAATTCCTCTTTCTTAACTTTGGAATAATTTTTTTTTGGTTACGGAAATCTGGGAACATCACCTGGGTAAGATTGGCTCCACCGATGAAGAGGTCCTAGTCTTTGACAGTTTATTACACATGCATGTACACTGAGTTTTGGGTTGCCACATTGGGACTTGGGATTTCGGACTTAAACCTAAGTTGCTGGTTCTGGTACGGGTTCAGATATGGGTACAGATGCGGGTGTGCCGGTACGGCAATTTTTTTTTTCCTTGGGTACAGGTACGGGAGTGTATATATATATATTATAAACATAATGTCATAAGCATGTTCAAAATTATAAATTTAATTATAAGATCAGTGATATTCATCAAACATAAATGATAAACTATTAAACATGGGGCATTTATTTAGGAGAAATACTCTCTTAAATAGGGCATTTATGGTTTTCATTCCCTTATAAATCTCCTCAATCAGCTTAAGGACTATACGGACTGATTCTGACATTAACCTGCAGGCTCCACTTCCACAATAGGGTATTGGAAAATTGAATAAGATGATATATTCCTGTATGTTATTCAAATGTGTGCATATTATCTGCAATTGAAGAGCTCTTGAAATCCAATAGTGTAACCCTTGTCTACTGACAATGTAACAGATTTCATTTATTCCTTGTGGCCTTCCGCGAGAGCCTTAAGACAAACCTGCAGTGGACTAAGCACTGCTTTTTCTTCCTTACTCTCTTTTTGAAACATTTTATGTTTTTTAGCATATGGTACCATTATAGTTAGGATGCAAAGAAGAATGGTGTAGTAAAAGCCATTATCCCCGGCTTCTCCTCCTCGCTACTTCTCCATCCATTAACGATACCAAATGATATGTGCATAAAAATGATTGTATTTTAGTCTTGGTGTGTTATTATTGTTGTTGCTGCTGTTGTTTTAAGTTTATATGCCATTCTTTCATTTTATTTTTTTTAGTGTTGGGATTTGTACAACTGTTGGCAGTTTTTAACCTTTATGGCTTGTCTTTTTACAAGTCTTGGGATATTATATGTTGCATTTCTCTATAAAAAGCACTAATTACTGACTTCACATTAATAAAAACAACACATGCTTTATTTTTCACCATCTCTTAAGTGTCTACCATATTCATATCATATGATATTCTGGACTTAATTTTTGTTTTTTGTCTGCAAATATGTATATATTTATGATTTTTATAAATTTTTCGTTGACATACCAAAAACAAACATGACCCAAAAAATTACCATACCGACAATAACCAAATCCAAACTGGTATCTTAGACTGTATGCCTTCCAAACACATTTGAATCAAATTATCAATTATACAATTGCAGTTAACTTCCTTGGATAACCTTAATTTTCTTCCAAGGCTTGGTCAGAAAGTAAATTTCCTAGTTAACAAAGAAAGACAACAGAATAACAGTTTGTATCACCTTATAACATAATATACAATGAAAAAAGTACTCTTTGGATTTGAAGTAAACTTTAAAATGAGAAAATTAATCAAATAAATTAAAATGCCAGTCAAATCAGATACCTGCAACAAATGTTTATGCTAGCAAGATAAAAGGAGAAACCTTACTCTTTTTGAAATCTCGCACTTGCGCAAAACCTCTAAAATATTGGAATTTGTGACCAGTCCAACGTGACATGAGAAAAATCTTAAAACTTACTAAAACTAGTAAATTGTTGTTTATGGTGAGATTATTTATAATTTGACAATCAATAATATTTCTTGTTTGAAAAGAACTAGTCATATATACTTTAAGAGATTTGTAATTTAATGTTAACATAGTACACTAGAAATGTATGGTTAATGTTTATATTTAGTTATTATTTGTTAGATTACACTTGGTTAAACTGATATCATTTCTTTTAAAATGAAAGGTATTTCATAGTTAAGTTTTTATTAAATCCGCTTCAAACAATTATATTATCTTTTAGTATTATTTTGATAATCTTGATTTTGGGGTTGTATAGTTATCTCTTTATTTAGTTGATAGGTTCTATTCATCTAAATAACCTTCACGATATTTGATCAATATTGTTTTTATATCATCATTCCTTACATGCCAAGTTAGTATTGGGAATAATCATTTTATTCTATTTTATTTTTCTTCTTGTTAATGTCATATCATGATCCTTGTTCTCTTGATGAACATTTTCTGTTGATTCAAACTGTTAAAGCCAAAAGTCAAACGTTTTACAAATGAATTAAGATTATTTTACTTGCCAACTATTGTTTTGGGTAGTCTAGTGAGCTGAGTTGTAGAGAAAATATCTCATGCATGGTTAAACATTTTGCAATACTATTTCTAGGTTTTTTCCTCCATTCTCCCAACATTCTAGAACATTTTGAATTTTTAAATTTGGCTTAGTAACATGAAAGTTATGATCATTTAAAATCTGCTCTGTTTTGCTGCAATTCAGCTGTTTGAATAGTTACTATTTTGATTTCATAGAATCTATTTGACTTCAATATTGTTTAGCATATTGTGGACCTTCATAGGTGATACTTCTTAGAGCTCATTTTCTATAGCATATTAGAAAGAGAAACATATTTATAATGTATTCCTTATTGTCTCCATATTAAGATATTTCATTATATGAGTATTATGTTTTATTTATTCAATTTGTAATATTCACGAATGGGTTTTGTCAAATCATCATAGAATGATTAAGAGTTGTCATTATGCTCATTTGTAGGATTAATAGCAAGAAAATATTCTTTTAAGATGTTATGTTCATGATAGATATTTAACAAATGGAAGCAATTGTAACTGATAATGACCCATGGAAGTCATTATCTTGATGTAAGTCATTAATCTTTCTAGGATATGAACATGGTAGAAAATCTAAAATCTCCTTAATGCTTTGGTACCTTAGTATAGACCCATCAAATTATTTCAAATTTAAGGTTATTGTTTACACTAACCATGGATGCACTTTCTTTGCTTACATTTAGATTGGTTTTATTGATTGTAGCATTGAGAGACTCTTTTTTTCCTTGTGTAGGAAGGGAATGGGTATGATAAGTGCTTTTGGAGGTAAGGGATGGGCTGGTGGAGGTGGTGGCAGAGTTTCCATAAAGAGCTACAGTAGGCAAGAGAGTTTGAATATCTTTGTGCATGGTTAGTTTCTTGTCCTTTTCTGTTTGCAAAGAAAAAAATTTGTTACCTGAGAAAAACAATTGAGTTGTTCTAATTGAAAATACTAACTTTGAGTCTTTTGGTTAAACATAAACTCATGCATCATAGATTATTGGCTATTATTTTCTAGGTTATCATATGGGTATATGTTCTTTTGTATCAAGTTACCTTTAGAATGAGAAATAAAGTATATTTGTGGGTTTAAGAGTCTTTTACAAGCTAGATACATGGAACTTTTGTATGATAGGCATCTTTGTACGTGAAGTGTAGTCTGTCTTTTTCCATTCACTCAAAGGGTTTTATATGAGACTTTCAAACTTAGTTTCTTGCAACACATCTAAAACTAGAGAATTCTAAAAAGAACAAGTTTGATCCAGTTGTGTGCATAATGGCATATATGATTAACAATCCAAGTCATCTCTTTTAGTTATTAGTTTTTAGATGCCCTAAAAACTGTTTTCTTTCCAAATTTTATAGGGAAAAAGTTACCTTGAGGGGAGTGGTATTTTTGTTTTATCGAGGGGGATTTTAATGATCTTTAGTTAAGCACAAAACAACTCACCAACCTGTAAAAAAATGACACAAGAATTATGATAACCTCAGTATAAAGAAGGCTCTAAATGATCTTATGTACATGTTTTTAATTTGACAACACAAGTTCTATAATTAATACTTAGTTTTTATTTTGTCATTCTCAACTTTTTAATTTCTTATACATATTCTTAATCCTTCATTTTTCTTTTTGAATGGTAAGCATCTAGTAGAATGTGAATGAATAGGTAATGATCAAATCACAAATATATTCATTAACTTAGTTATTGAACCTGCCTCTTGCAATCTACATTTTCAGCAGCCACATTTGCAATAAATTGAATTTGAGCAACACATAGTCTTTTTGTAAGATGATTTGATAGTTTGGGAACATGAATATAAACACAAGTTGTTTGTGTACTCTATATAACAAGATTTTAACTAGATTCTATTATTAAGAGAATATATTTTAGTGATATAAATGAGTAGCTTGTTGAAATTATCAAACATGTGGGATTCCAAAAATTCTACGTGTTTCTTGTCCTAAGCCATCATGAATAGCTTTTCCTAATGTTTTCTTCCTTAATGAAAATAGATGTTTGTGAATGAAATATATTGCACCTTATTATGTGAGGACACGTCTCTAGATGGGTACAAAATATCACAATGACCGTTACTATCGTGGGATCTTTGGATCATAAACCTCACAATCCAATTTTTAAATATAATATCTGATGTTAGAGATCCCATCTGTTTTTTAAACTAACTATTCTTCACTTTTTGTCTCTTATTTTCTTTCTATCAAAGTACTCTCTTTCTAATCTAGTAATAGTATATTTCTAAATTTTATGCTTGTGAATGTAGTTTGGGAAGTGTTCTTGTTTAGTATTTACTTTTGTTGTTGTCAACATATGAAGTTTTTTGTCCTTTATGAATTTTGTGGGGATTCTAACTTGGTTCACATGCTTTTTGTTTTGGACTAGGTGGACAGAGCCGAGGCCAGGTACAAAACATGTAGGTGCCAACTGCAGCTGAATGTCTTCAACATCCTTTCTTCCAGGTTCTTTTTTAATTTTTTTTTCAGTACTATGTAGTTCTATATTTTTGTTGTTTCTATTTTATGACTACATGGTAAATGGAAGTTTTTGGGACATCCTACATGGTGAGAAAATTATTTTATACAAAAACATGATAGATTTATGAAATATGAGTCCAATCAATATTTCTACCATCTGATCAAAATAGATTGGGGAGAACCTAACAAACATTTTAAATTTTTGTGTAGGAACATCAAAGAAGATTAAATTAGACTGGGATACTCATCTAAAGATAGCCTATGGTGCTACAAAAGGATTATCATATCTTCATCATGACTATAACCAATGTATTGTTCACAGGGATGTAAAGATATCTAACATTCTTTTAGATGACAACTTTGAAGCACATTTGTCAGAATTTGGCATTGCCAAGTGCATTTCATTGGCCAAAACTCATACCTCCACCTATGTTATGGGTGCTATTGGTTATATTGACCTTGAATATGCAAGAACCTCAAGGCTTAATGAGAAATCTGATGTTTACAACTATGGTATTGTTCTTCTGGAGTTGCTGACAGGCAGGAAAGTTGTGGACAATGACTCAAATTTACTTTAGTTAGTAGGATTCATGATTGGTGATAAAGGAACCAGCAAGATATGAAGATGAAGAGGTAAATGATCAAAATTTTTAAAGGGTAGTTCAATGGTAAGAGAAACAATGAAGTAACAATTAACATGGTCATAAGATGATAGTAATCAGAATGAGGGCAGCCTACAGATGATTGTAGCTTTATCACAATCATAGAATGAAAGTTCCTTTGCAAAGATGTATCATGTACTTATGCATTACAAGGGTAAGGGACTATAGGTTATGATATAAAAGAACAATCATGCACAAATGACAGTTAGAGGATCAACAAGCATTACAAGGGTAAGGGACTGTAGGTTATGATATAAAAGAATAGTCATGTTCCTATTCTTTTGTAAGTTGTTGAACAACATAAAGGAAAGGTTTTGGAGTAGATTTCAGCTAGTTTTTTTCTCTTTCAACAATGTATTGTAATCTTTCAAGTTCTTTCATGTTGGGACAACAAATTGTAACTCCATTTTCAAGCTTACACAGTTGTATGTAACATCTTTTTGATTAATAAAATAAGCTATTTTTACCTTCTCATTATTGTTTTATTGTGCAAATCTTTTAGATAGTTGATAAGTAATCTTTTTTATTAATAAAATAAATATTAAACTACCAAATGATATAATTAAAAATGCACTAAATATACTACCAAATCAATGAATAAATATATGAATAAAGTTATGACTAAATATATGACTAATAAATGACTACCATGACTAAATAAATGACCAGTTTACAACAATCAATGACTAAATTAATGACTAAATATATGACTAAATTAATGACTAAATATATGACTAAATAAATGACTCAAATTCAATGACCTCAAATATGATTAAAAGTAATGACCAACATATGACCAAATAAAAGACCGCTTAACAACAATCAATGACTAAATTAATGACCAACATATGACTAAATAAATCACTACCATAACTAAATAAATGAATAAATTAATGACTAAATCAATGACTAAATCAATGATTAAATCAATGACCAAATCAATGACCAAATCAATGACTAAATCAATGACTAAAAATCAATGACTAAATAAATGACAAATAGTTTAGTCATAAATTTGGTCTCGTTATAAATGACCGGCAATAAACTACTAATGGTCATGTGACCAACATTAGTCATTTATATGCAATTTTAGTAGTTTATTTAGTCATATATTGCTGCTTTTGTACTAGTGATCTACTCTTGAATGCTCTTGAAAATAATATTTTCTCTTCTGAAATTGCTCTTCAAAACTTCTAGTTGATTTGATAAAATAACCTTGTATTTATAGACACGTATCCTTAATTTCCCAAAATTAAAATATTACAAGCTGAGCTTTGAAATTTAAATTTGGTATGATAAAAATTCTGCCAAAACATGTTTTAAAAATGGGTTCAAAGGTCTAGGAGGACCCATTCGCCCATAGATGAATGGGTCCCAAGTCCCTATTCCTATAACACACATTGCTAAATGTAAGGTGTTATGTGTTGGCATTAATTGTTGTTGGGTTTACCCTTTAGAAAAGGTAATTTATTAGACTTGTAGATGTAAAATAGGACATATTAAGGCATAATTAAGTCCAATTTAATTAAGAGGGCCCAAAAAAGTGTGAAAATGTAAAGGGATACATTTTTCTACACTACATTTAGCCCCCACTTTAGTGAGAGGATGACCTCATGTCAAAATCACACTAAAGTAGACAAATATGTGTTAAGAGGTGGTCAAAGTGTACCAATGTTAGTGAGATAGGATGAAAAAGATCAAGGGGGTGGCCAAGCCCCCAGGATCAATATTCCATGGAAAGCCAACATAAGCACAAAGTGACACACACAAGATGTATGATATAAAGCAATAAGACAAGGTACACAAGCATATAATGCCAAAATTAATGCAAAGAGGAAAGAAAGGTGGACTAACAAGTTGCATTATGCCACATCCATCCAACACATGGCTCTACAAGAGAGAAATTTGTGTTATGCTTGGTGGCCATGAAAAATGCAAAGGCTCCACATGCAAGCAAGTTGTGTTATGCTAGGTGGCCTTTGAAAAAATATGATCATGAGGGCTAGTGAAATTTGTTGTCCACTAGGTGAGTCCCCAAAAAAGTGGCTAAGTGAGAAATTCATGCCTCTATCTAGGCTCTCACTGTGCAATGATAAAGTCATGCTAGGTCTACAGGCTCTGATTGTACTAACCATACCAAAGCTATACCTCTTGATAACTTTGATAAGTACCACACAACATGATCATTATGCTATGCTAATTCTATACTAAATTTCAAAATGTTAATTCCAATGTTGGAAAAATAATGCTGATGTCAATAAAAATAATTCCAATATACTAATCACACTTTGTATGCTATCATCACTTAAGAAGGGAACATGCAAAAAATGGATGGGGTAAAATATGCCCTCTACTTAAAAAGCCAACATACTTGCTATGTTGATATTTTAAGTAGAAGGAGAGGAAGAGGGGATCCTTGAAAAGAATGTATACCTCCAAAACTAGTAATCGTTTCCCCCTAGTCATAGAGAGAATGACAACCACAAGGAAATATCGTGTTGCTTCCAAGACACATAAAGCTACTAATGCCACATAGTGATGAGCAACATGATAGGGTGAAAATCAATATCAATTAGAGGAAGTAGGCACATCAACAAAGGAAGAGAACCACAATATTTAAGATGTTGAATTTTAACACTCAAAGCCTTACATTCATTAGTATAATGACCATGAACTCTATGATATGCACATAATGATTTTTTTTTGTAAAATTTCTTTCATTTTTTTGGAGGAACCATAATCAAGTGGGCTTTGAGAAGCCTTGACAAGATAGTATCTTGATCAATAGTAGGGGACATTTCTTTCTCATCACAAGATGTCATACACACAATAGATGATAAGGAATTAAATGAAGATGAAGATAAAGGTGGTAAACCTAGATCTTTCTTGAAAATGTATGATATAGACTTCAATTGTTCTCTATCATTTTGCTCTATGTTTTCATTATTTCCATTTTTAGAAAGGAGTTTGTATCCAAGACTATAACATTCTTCCAACTTAGATGAAGATTTTTTATGCTTTTGAGAAGGATTGGCTTCTTCACGAGAACAAAAATCCTTTATAAGTTTCTTAAAGTTACACATCTTCCTCTCATGGGGGATGGGAGTTGAATATCCCTCATCACCACCATGGGGTGATGTTTTTGATGTACCTCATCAAGTTGAGAAAATGAAATAAAAGAGTCTATAACTATAGATTGTGAGATTTTATACTCTCCCATAAAGGAGGGTGTAAAATATAATGAACCCCAATCATCCCTAGAACATGTGTTTGAGGATGAATTGTTTGTATATGACTCTAGACTTTGAGGGTAAAATTTTGGACTCTTCTTTGAAACAATGTGTAAAATCTAAGAACCCCCAATCATAACTAAAGAGTTTGTTGTAGGTGAAAGACAATTATGACTAACATCAACTTGTATAGGTTCTACTTTGGAAGTTGGAATAAAAGTATTAGGGGAGTTGGAAGTGTTATGATCATGTTGAACTTGTGATTTATAGCTTTGTTCGTTTGCTTCAAACATGTATATCTTGTTGTTGTATTCAAATTTAAATTCATGGTGAAGAGTAGAAGGGACTCCTTTCATAGCATGAATCCATGGTCTTCCTAGGAGAAGGTTGTAAGAAAGAGGTCCTGGCATGATATGGATAGGGGTAGGTAAAACTATAGGTCCAACCTCAATGGGAAATGTGATCATTCCTAATGGCTGCCTATTAACATTGTCAAAGACATGAATATTAACATCATTGAGTTGAATAAGTTTCTTTTCCACACCAATTTTGTCTAGGAAATCAATGCTACAAACATTAAGACCTACTCCATTGTCTATAATAGTACACCTAACTTTAGTTTCATTAATGATCACCTTTATCATCAAGGATTCATGTTTATTTTATATCTCAAGTGAGGGTAATTCATGTTGAGGGAATGTGATATAAAAATTTTTCACTTGCATATAATAAAAGGAGGTTGCTACATCATTCAATTTCATAGAAAATTAGATATCATTCTTTTGCAAAATTTCTTAGAGCATCATATTGTATGTAGGTGATGTTTGAATAAGATCCCATAAGGATATCTTAGCAGGAGTATTTTTAAGTTTTTCAATAAAATCATACTCCTTTCCACTATATAAAGGTAAATGAGGAGTACTAGTAAATATAGGTTGAGGTAATCATAATGAAGTAGGAATGGTTTGTAATTACCTATTGTTCCTTGTATCATATGTGTGAGAAGCGATATTATAACTCGATTGTTGTGAAACATTGTCACTATCAAGTTGTATTGTAAATTTCAAAATATCTCCTAGGGATAATGGTTTCTTATTAGATGGTTCTATGATGGGAGGTGACTTAGGAGGCTCACTAATCAAAGGAGATCCAATTTGTGCATTCATAACCTCAATTGAGTTACCTATATGACCTTCTAGTGAGGGGGGATCTAATGTGAGCTTAGCATCTTCATCTATACCATCCATCTTACTATTTGTTGAGAGAAATGTGACATTGAAAGAGAGAAAAAAAGTGCTCATGAAACTCAATAATTGGTTTCTCTAACACCAAAATACCTTTGTCACAAGTAGGAGAGGTATTGGGAGAAGAGAAAAAATGATTGTCATGATTGTCTATGTTTGCATCCTCATGTACCAAAGCTTTATTGGATGATCTAGGTAAGATGAAGTCCTCAAGGCCTTCATCTAACATGTCAAAGTCATCACAACTAAAGGGTTTGAAGGATATGCTTTCTCCAATATTTACCATTTAGTTTTTGTTTGCTTTTTCTGATATTTTTTATTTTTGTTTACACTTCCTAATGATTGTGAAATGTAAAATAATGTATCTAAGCTATGAAATGATGCTAAAATTCAAGGAAAAGTACAAAAATATAACACTATTCTCAACTGAAATATGCAAGAAATGTTTTCCAAAATGTTGCAAGATCTAACTAAAGAAGCAATAACTTGAATTCAAAAACAAACTATTTTAGGAACCCAATTCTCAGATATGAAAATAGTAATAGAAATGTAAAAAAAAGGCTAAAAATCACCCAAAAGCTTGTCTAAAATATATGTACATGGACTCATTCACCCATGGGTGAATGGGTCGTTTCTCAGGATTTTTAAAATTGAATTTTGCAAGATCTGAGTTTATTTTATGTATTTTTTGTTTCTGATTACAAATAGGGGTTTTTGTAATAGGTTTTTCTAGATTAGGGTGTCTAAATTCAAGTGTGAATAAGGTAAAATGATGAACTAAATGACTATTTTTAGAATGAATTTGAACTTAAATCTAAAATTGGATGACTGAATGATGATCTTGATGCAAGTACAATGCAAAATGAGTGCAAATCTAATGTAAATTTTCAAAATTTCTATGAATTTAAAGGATGTGAACATGCAAAATTAAGCCTAAATGAAATGTTCACTAATGCAAGTTTAAATAACCCTAAATATAATGTAACTAATGAAAACTAGTGTAAAATTGAGATCTAGGGTTGAAATGGACTCCAATTTTTAGAATTTTGTTGTACAAGGTCAAGTTAACCAAAATGAAATGAAAAAAAAAAGGGTTTTCCAAAATGGAAAGGTAAGTCCAAAGGGTGGAAATAGACCCTATATTCCTACAACCCAATGTGAGAATATTTAGATTTCTTTATGCTTGAAGGATGGGGATCAAGGTCAAACAACACTTTTGGGAGAAAAACTAAATAATAGTAAATCAACTCAAATCACTAATGGTGGAATAGTAGGAGGTGTTAGTTGTTGCATGGAAGGGTAAAATGATGCATTATTCTCAAGGTTGTCAAGGCAATTATGTATGAAATTATGCAGTATTTCATCATCCTCACCTAAGATGTCAACTTCATGAATACATTCATTAGGGATTGGTTGAGCATGATTAGGTTCTA